>CM070105.1:8444515-8639515 GCA_036178185.1 Liparis tanakae
AGAAAAAGCTGGTAGCAAAATCCTGGACTGAGTCCTACATAAACTTACAGCCATCTCACGGAACAGCCCGAGAAGAAAGGGGGGGGGGGGGGGGGGGGTTAAAAAAAGAATTTTGAAAGAGAAGGAAAATAAAACAAAGCTAGAAAGGTCATATCCTCATTCCTTTGGATACACTTCATATGTGTACACGTCTCTGTTGTTTCCTGGACTAAACAGGCGATCCTGTTTACTAACCTGTTAGGAGTGAGAATCAGAAGTGTATGGTATATGTTAGGCTGGGTATTCATTTTATATTAATACACTATTACAAAGATGTTTTGCTGTAAATTGTAGCCTGTCTATTTAATGTCACATGCATTCTAAAGTCAACAAATCACCTGACCAGTCCAACCAGTGAAACACCTACACAACCAGTCAGGAGCCAATTATCCAATGAGTCAACCAGTCCACAAACCAGTTGGACAATCAACCATTTAAACAACCAGCCAGTCAGCACACACGCCTACTTTCCAGTCAGTCGACCACACCACCGACCAAACGGACCACTCACATATCCAATCTACCAACCAACCCTGGAACCAACCAATTAAATCTCTTAACCATCGGTTCAGTCAAACAACCCTACCAACCAGTCCAATACCCAACCAGTCAGCCTACCAATCTACCAACCAGTTAGACTACCAATCTACCAACCAGTCCAATACCCAACCATCCAGTCAACAGCCATCTACCATCAGTTAACCAACTAACCAACCACCCTCCTAACCAGTGAAATAATCAACCGGCCATCTAATAACCAGTTAACCACTAGTTAACCAACCACCTAACCATACAGCCAACCATTAAAGCGCCCAAACCATTAATCAAACCAATCTTCTAACCAGAACGCCGTTCCGGGTAATTAACCGCAACGTCTTAATCCCGGCGAGCCGCTTCCTGAAGGAGCAGTCATTAACCGCTGGGTTTTATGTGCACTAATTGTTCTGCCTGTACAAATAATTGATTGAAAATCCGGGGGACAGCAACGATCCGTCTGGAGACACAAACACGGCGACGATAGAGAGAGAAGAACAAATACGAGCGGCGAGACGCACGGCCAGAAGAGAGATTCATCAAGGGCGCATGCCAAAGAGCACAACGCCGAGAAATAAAGCAACACCCCAAAATACAAGCGCTCACCCAACAATCAGAGAGAGAGAGAGAAGGGGAGGGGGAGAGAGAGAGAGAGAGAGAGAGAGAGCTTCCTGCTGCTGTCTGGCAGTCTACTGTGGAGTTCTGCGGTTAGCCCCTGAATCACTGTGGTCCGTGTGTCACCGGGTGTGTATCAGGTTCACCCATCCTCCACACACACACACACACACACACACACACACACACACACACACACACACACACACACACACACACACACACACACACACAGCTGCCCGGCTCACAAACTCAGTCACCTTTGGGCCCTTGATAAGTAACCGGGTCACGCAGGTAAACCGGCTGGAAACCGGCAGACCTGGAAGGCGATCCCGGCGCTCCGTGTTTAGATTCGGCGGCTCAGGCTCTCCACTGGATGTGAGAGCCAGACAGGCGGAGACCTCCGAGGCACACTTGAGTACTTGCGATTGATTTTATTTGTTTTAAGCCACTGGTAAAAGCACCAAGACCCCCCCCCCCCCCTCATCTGTCTTTCCGTGTTCATCTACAGTAAACATCGAACTGTGTCCAGGTCTGGAGTCCTCGCCAACCAGAAGAATCACGAGACGTCTCAATCCCCGTTGGAGACTCGTTACATAACGGGTTGTCCACTCAGACGGTCCCCTGACCGGGGGACGGCCACAAGTGGAAGATAGCGGCTGATGGAAGGCGTGTGCAGGTGCAACGAGACACGGAGACGTCCGTTGAGGCGAAAAGAAGAAGAAAATAAACGAATACATCGATGCACGGTGCAGTGACGGATGTTTACACACACACACACACACACAACCAGACACACACTCGCCAAAGGGTCGCCCGTAGGACCACATTCAAACCTTTTGATCTTTCAGGCGCATCACTTTTCCCCGGGGGGCGCCGTTAGCTAAAACTCGTCCGTTGTTTGGTGTTTGGTTCGCGGGTGACGGGTAGACTGCGATCACGTGTCGCCTCCATGGGATTTTTCGACTATTTTCGACTATAGGTTGAAATTATCGTGCGGCAATCAGAAGAAGGAAAAAAAAGGAAAGCGTCCGAGCCGAGCTGGAAGAAGGGGCTTCATTGTGCTCGGCTCTGTTTGCACTTTAACAGCTTAAACAAAGCTCCTCATTAGGAGCAGACCTCATACCGAGGCGTCTACTCACACCTTACTGCGGTCTGAGCTCTCTCTCTCTCTCTCTTTCTCTCTCTCTCTTGATTGGCACTCCTGTTATACATCAATAATTGGCACTTTTCAACTCGCCGCACGTCGGCGTTACGGATCTATGAGTCGGCGAAACACGTAGCGAGAAAGAAAAACTGCAAATAGAAACGGCGCCCGGGAGCGTGCTCACAGCCGGGGTTTAGTTTTCTTTTTTTTCGGGGAACGCACGATGTGGACAACAAGAGAAACTGATGTTCGGAGAGGGACGCGATGAACTCATTTCCCCTTCTGCCGAGGAAAGCCAAGAGCGAGCGGCTCGGCGATGAATCTCTAGCGTGAGTTATGTACTGTGAAAAATAAATATATATGTCAGGTCCAATAACGAAGCGGGGAACGCCAGCGGGCGTCGGTGCTCCCGATGTTTCTGACCGTAGCGGATTTCATGGAGAGTTCTGTGTCTGGCAGGAATGTACATTTTTATTCTTCTTTTCTTTCTTTTTTCTCCTCCACCACTTTGTTTCCATCCTAAAAAAAAGAAGGGAAGGGAGAGCACAGCGAGCCAGACGGACACTTCTGGCTCTCCAGACGCTCCTCTCACAGGCGAGCTCACGGAGAGGTGCCACATGTGTCGTGTCCCCGTTTCAACTCTTTACCTCACGCGGGATTTCCTTTGTTTCCCAGAATGCCGTTCGGTCACCTAAAAAAAAAAAAAAAAGGAATGCATCTCGCTGTGGGTTAAACACGCACATGGCTGGCAGGAAGTAGGGATTGGCTATCGTTTAACAAAATAAAACGATGATACCAGTACCAGTACTAATTCCACACATAAGAACAGAAGTTGCATTGCATTCTGGTCCATAGCATTCTACCAACAGATGGGTTATTTGACTCCACTAGATATGAGATATAATGACAGTACTTTAAAACTCTTTTAGATGTCAGCGTCTAGTCCACAAGGCTTCCGATTGGTCGACGCTGCCAGCTGACCTCCTCCGTCAGGCGAGGAGAGACGGGCGACGTCGAAACGTGCTTTTTAAACATTTGTGGAATTATTGTGTGTGCAGCTTTAAATACACATACAGACACACTCGGCGAGTACTTCACATGCAAAGTACACGTGTTCAAGTCACATCGCATGCTGAGAGAATCACACACACACACACACACACAGAAAGGCCCTGCACGCGAAGAAGTCAATGAATACTTCATCAAACATAACCCGTCGTAATATGAATACGAAAAATGCACACACACGATATGCATCTTCTAAATGTCTAAACATGATCCCCCTCCACACACACACACACAGACACACACACACACACCTATAACACAGTATTAGTAATGAGGATGAAACTCTCATACCGGAGGGGGGTAAATTAAAATAAAGTTGATTTTACTTTTTCACCGAAAAATTGCTCTCGACTCGACTCTCCAACTGAGCCGCAGTTTTTGGGTTTGCTTTCTAAATTAAATTGCCCCCCCCCTCCACCCCCCCCCCCCCCAACACACACTTTTGGAGGCCTTCAGAAATGGCTCACACACACACACACCTCTTTACTCTCCAGCCAACATGAGGCTTTTTAACTCAGGAGGAGGAGGAGGAGGAGGAGGAGGAGGAGGAGGAGGAGGAGGAGGAGGAGGAGGAGGAGGAGAGAATAGGCGACGGTGAGGGCAGGAGACATTATTTTCTGATTAAGTAAGTGTTCGCCTCGGCCTCCATTATTTGACGGACGCATCCGAGCAACGAGCAACAAATGTGAAGGCCCGCCTCCCTGAAGGGTAGGAGAGTGAAACGGGGGGGGGGGGTGCTGGAGAGAGTGCTGGAGACGTTCCCAACCCCCTCCCTCCTCCTCCTCTTCCTCCTTCTCCCGCTCCGTCTTGGCACTACATCCAGCTCCCCCCAGTAGAGAGGAGACACCTACGGGAGTCCTGGGGAAGTGCGTGTGCTGCTTACACAACCTCTCACACACACACAAACACACACACACACACACACACAACGTGTGTGTACACAAGTTCTCACTCTCGATCGAGGAGGAATCATTAGCACAACCAGCAGACGGGATTTCGCACAGGCAATGCGCTGGGCAAAACATCACTCAGAGCGTTCACCCCGGGGGTCTTCAATTAAACCCTAAATACCTCAGCGAGTATCCAGGGGTCCTAATTACTGCAGACGGCTGAACATGGCGGCGGGCCACCTGAGGCCGCGGGCGTACCGGGCCGATGCCTGTTCACAATGGATTGTTGGACCCCGAGATCAGTCGGGTGCCCCCGTGTTGTTGATCTGCCGCAGCATTAGACGGAAGGTGGGGTGAGGGAGGGGGGTAAGGGGGGGGGGCTACAGATCAAGAGGGAACAAGCTAAACAATATTGCGTATGCACGCAACGCTAAGCAGTCACACACAGGGCACACAGAGACACATCAATCTCAGAATCCTTCACACATTACCGAAGCAGTGACCTTTTCCTAAATCAGTACATGCAGACACAGCCATGGGGACGCAAATACACACACACACACACACACACACACACACACAGAGGCCCACACACAAACTTGCATATCGTCTGGGGGGCCGTGAAACTTTGCAGAGCAGATCTGTGTAAAACCACGGAAACCGGTTTGTGAATGGATTGGGTCGGACTCCGACGTGTAGAAATACTTCATGTCGTCTTGAATCTGATCGTTTTTGTCACACCTGTGGCGATGAGCAACATGTCACATGGGGTCCGGGTGGGGACAGGGAAATGAAAAGCTTTGGGAACCCCGGACTTGGAGAGTATCACGACCACCTCCTCGGCGGAGCCACGAGGGACTCGTGTGCTCCGAAAGAGAACAACATGTGTCTATTTGTAGGACCTGTTAGAGATTTGACATTTACAGACATGGAAGTCAGCTGCGGAGGCCAGAGGAAAGAGAAGGAGAGAAGGAGAGAAGGAGAGAAGGAGAGAAGCAGAAGGTGAGAAGGTGCGAGGACGACGACAGAAGAACAGGAACAGGAAGCATGAGAGCAGACAATGTTCTTCTTGCAAGGGGGGGGGGGGGGGCGTACTAAGTGTGACAAATGAGATGGGGAGTTGGAGCAAGAGACAGGCAGAAGGGATGAATGGAGGGAGGGGAGGCGTGGGAGGGTAGCAGACAGCGGAGGTTATCCAAATGACATTAACACCCACGCACACACACACATGCTTGTCTTCCCCCTTTGTAGGGTCCGAACACATGCACGCACACACGCGCACACACACACACACACACACACACACGCACACATGAAGAACGTTGAGAGACCAAAAAAGAGTCTCCCTCGCCTCCTTCAAACGCTGTGCACCCAAAAAACAACCAGGTGTGTATAAATAAACTAATTATAACACACACTATAGACCCAGTAGTGTGTGTGTGTGTGTTGTGGGGGGAGAGGGGCATGATTCATCGATTGGAGGGAGGAATCAGAGCGTGATGAAGTGGGACCGTGTGAATGCTGCTTCTCCACTGGGACCAACGCAGGCAATGGAGTCTCACACACACACACACACACACACACACACACACACACACACACACACACACACACACACACACACACACACACCTCAGATGTGCTCCAACAGGTCATGACGCTTGTTGACCCGATGCACTCGATTGAAGAGTCAATGAGCCCCCTGACACATGTTAACATCTGGACGTGGTGCTCAGCTCAGACTCTGATGAGTCTCGAGCCCCATGAGGTCAACCGGAAGCCAGCAGCGCAGCCGCAGCAGGTGTTTCTTACCTGCTACAAGTGGGAGGCGTGTGAGGCATGAGCAGACTCCTCTCTGAGGGTAACATGAAAAGGATATGGATTGCAGACCATCTTGAGACACCAGCTGCGGGGCCGGGTGCTTTGTTTCAGGTAGAGGAAGACCACGGGGGCCATGGTCGGGTAGGGCAGGCTCTCGTCGCCGCTTGCAGACGCGTCATCCCCGGCTGTGGAGATCCTGTCGGCCGCTGGGGCCGCCGGGGCCGCCGGCTCCGTCGCCGCCGCCGCCGTCGTCGCGTCGCCGCGCTCAGCTCCTCCCGTCCCGACGCCGGACAGATCGTTGAGCCGGATGAAAGTCCTCAGCAAAGAGGAGCGACCCTCCGAGCCCCTGGCGCCGGGGATCCCGGAGAGATGTCCCCCATCCTCGGCCATCATTCACCTCCTGCGCGCAGTGGGCCACCGTACGCACACATTAGACACAGGAGATGGAGCCGACCGCCGCGATGCGTAAAGTGGATGCAGCCGCCGCAGCGCGGGTGACTCAAGAGCAGTGTGCACTTTAAATCTGATTATAAATCTGCAAACTTGTGCATATAGTGAAGGAAAAAAAGACACTACTATACATAGACTCACATTTAAATCTAATAGGAAGACCCAACAGTCGAGAGGAGTGACTGGTTGGGGAATCATGTCAGGGAAATATGCGCAAAAAATAAACGCATCAAATTGTTTGTAAAATAATAAAATGATACGAAGCCGATTTTTTTTTTAAATGTATGGATGCACATCCTTAAAGTATACACGTGGTGACACACGCTGGTAATGAACAAAAAGGAGCTACCAATGAGCCCTCCACACATTCAAGAGGCTCACATGTAATTTCATCCAAAACAAAAACGTTCCGGTCCGTTTCCAAACTTCAGCTGCGTCTACAACCTAGAACAGCAATGCATGCATCGCGAAGGGAGCTGCAGCAGCAGCAGTTGTTGTCGTTGTTATTATTATTATTCCTATAATGAGTGCAGAGAGCGTCTCTCCGTGGGATTCTTTACCTGTAATGGACTCGGTAGATGTGCCCAAAGCGCGCTCAGTCATCGCATGATCAGTTTATGTCGCGGCTATAAAGTCCATACCAGCCTGAGGAATAAGAGAGGGGGGAGAGAGAGAGGAGAGGGGCTTTTGGGTTTCGGTGCGTCTGGCGGAGCGTATAGTTTCCAGGTGGCGCGCGGCATGCGCCGGGGTCTTTCTCTCCACGGACGCGGTGCGCCCAAGGCCCCGGTCTCCGGTGTCCAAGCCTCTCCAAGAGGAGGAGGAGGAGGAGGGGGGGGAGGCTCAGCAACACTTCATACCCATCCCCCGTCAGATGTATTTGTCTCCTTCCTGTATGGGAGCCGCGTGAGGTTACCTCTGCAGCCTTCAGGTGGAACGCAAACTTCTTTTAGGATTTCCCTCCTTGCTCCGCGGAGCCGATGGACCAAACCCCCCCACCCACCCCCCAAAAAATATAAAAATAAGGGGACAACAATATATATATTCGTTTCTCCACGTTGTCCTCCGATGTCCACCGTCTCCACTTGAAAAAAAAATTAAAGAATCCAGTACTTTCCGTTACATCCACAGGCGGTTTTCAGGGCTTTAATTCTTTCTGGAGCGCCGTGGAGATGCTGCCGCACATCCCCGCCGCCGAGCACTAACGGAGGCAATCTTTGAATAGTTACCCCCCTCCTCCTCCTCCTCCTCCTCTTCCTCCTCCTCCTTCTTTGCGCGCCCTGAGAATATCACGAGCAGCACCGGCCCCCTTCCTACGGTTGCGCACGTGAACGGAGCGGCCGCTCCTGCCTCTCGCTCTCGTCTCCTCCGGAATGGACTCGAGCGGCTGTGTCCATCAGGCGAAGCTCGCGCACAGCTGGACGGTGGGATCCCGAACTTCTCTCAGCCAGCCCCCCCCCCCCCTCCCCCCCGATGAGCGCCCCGCTCCGCGCCAATCACAGCGCGGCCTGACTCGGAGCCGCTTCCTGACTGGCTGAGCGGGGACCCCGGTTTCGGGGGATGAGGAAGAGGAGGTGGAGGTTGAAGAATCTTATTGTCAACTATTAGTCCAATGAGAAGCGAGGAAGAGACGGCACCTATACCAGCATTAATGTTTGATTGGTGCAGAGCCTTATTACGGGGACTTTATGTTTTGTTATTTAGTAAAAAAAAAATGGGGGGGGGCACATGGTGCAATATGATTCCCAGTAATTATGCATTCATATGGATGTATTGAATAGACTTGTGCACATTTTGTGGTGTTTGTAAATATCAGACTAGCCTTAGAGGACCACCAGGAGCCCCCAAGAGAGCAGGAGCCCTCATGAGACCCCATGAGACCCCATGAGACACCTAGAGACCCCATGAGACCCCATGAGACCCCAGGAGACCCCATGAGACACCTAGAGACCCCAGGAGACCCCATGAGACCCCATGAGACCCCATGAGACACCTAGAGATCCCAGGAGACCCCATGAGACCCCATGAGACACCTAGAGATCCCAGGAGACCCCATGAGACCCCATGAGACCCCATGAGACCCCATTAGACACCTAGAGACCCCAGGAGACCCCATGAGACCCCATTAGACACCTAGAGACCCCAGGAGACCCCATGAGACCCCTCCAGCCCCGTCTGGGAGTGCCTTTCCAAAACTATCCAAATTAGCTGAGAAGGAACAATTAGTACTGGCTTTCAGTTATTAGAGATATTCATCAAAAGTAAGAAAAAACTGACATTTAATAATAATGATGATTGTATTTTGGGGGGGGGGGGGGGTTCCTCGTTTCAATTGGCGAATTTGTGGACACCGGGGCCTGGAGGAGTCTTTTGGCATGTATGCTGCTCTGGTTGCCACTAGGGGAAGACGTTTCCCCAGGCTTTTCTGCCTCACACACACCGTATACACACTGTACACACACTGTACACACATTGTACACACACCGTACACACACCGTACACACACTGTACACACACAGTCGCCGGCTACAGCAGCTTGAGACATGAGCAAAGAGTTGTGCAGTGTAGTGTTTAATTGACAGCCCTGTTGGCACCTTTATCTCTCATACATGTGTGAGTGAAGGTTTTTGACAAGCCCGGTCGCACAGACACACACAGACACACACACACACAGAAACACACACAGAAACACACACAGTAACACACCCTGCTCATCACTGGCTACAGAGCAGGAGCCCGTACTTTGTTTTCATCACGCTGTATGATCATTGATCGGAGAGCAGGAGCCAATCAATGAGGGGGACCAATGTATTTGTTCCTCAGCTGTAGAGCCACATGTATCAGATATTAATCACCATAGTTACAGCTCACTGTGAGAGAGGCACACTTGACCTGAACCCCTCCCAAAAAAAAACTCCTCCCAGTCCGTGTCGATAGCCCGATTACTCAATCGTGTACTCTGTTAACGGAGAACCGATGAAACACATCGACCGGCCGCTCGTAACGAGGCTTTGTTCTGAATACAGAGGGGCAAACACACAATTAAGACCAAGTCCTGAAGGCCTGAAGCCCAGCCAAGAAAAAAAAGGAGTACGACGACATTCATTTGCAATAAGCAACACAATAATACAGGGCCTCGCTGACTGAGAGGAAGATGATTTGATCATTTACAGTCCCCTTCCCCCGAAAGACGACCTCTAACGATCGTTGACCTTTCGTCTCCCGACAAGCGGCCGCCCTGCAGTAGGTTGACGGCCCACAGGATGCAACTTAAACTTCAAGCTGACCTTTCCCTTTGCGCGGCCACTTGTACCCTCGACATGATGATATCATAATAACATCCAATGAACCAGTTCCTGGTAATCCATTAGATGTGGACGTCCGGGGGCCTCGCGTTAAGGCGTGTCTTCATGTTAACGTCTTGCCTTTCCCATAATACCCCCGAACATGTTGACTGGACCGTGAAGAGCAGCCTGGGCATCCCGTTGGAGACCAACTCAACTTATGTCTCTTTGGGCGCGTAACCGTTATAAGTTTACTCTGATGCCGACGGGCCTTACCCGACATGTGGAGCGCCACCTAGAGGCCACTAGAACAAGCGTATGTAGAAAGAGGACTCGCATACAAGTCCGCAAATGACACTAGCGTCTCTGACCTCTGACCTCCTCTGACCTCTGACCTCCTCTGAGATCTGACTCTACGTGACTAAGCTGAACATCTCCTTGTATACACCACCGTGTAATTAATGGCTGTTGGAATAATCTAAAGCCTGTTAATCCCTGATTATCATGCATTCGGTGTACCGACGTGTGTTAGTTTAAATTGTGTTCAATTGCACTCCATCAATGTAGTTGAACCCTCATTAGTCCCGCCCCCTTGTCCAATATCGGTTTTGGAGAATCAATGAGGATGATAATCAGGATTGTTTAACTCCCACCAGGCCATGTGGAATCCTCTGGGTGCCTCTTCTCATGCAGCAGAGCTTCCTTTGCTACTGACAATAACAATGCTCGTACTGCGGTGTGTAATAAAGGATTAGACGGGGCAAACGAGAGCCGTTGACGTGCCGTTCTTTTGTCATGAGATATCGGTAAGTGCTCCGCTTTCCTAAACAGAGTCCGACAAAACCAAAACAAGCGACGGACCGTCGCAGAAAGACGTGCGGCTTCCTTTGAATCAAGTCGTATATAAATATATATATTTATATATATGATCTCTGCGGTCGCTGTGAAATCCAGGAGGTTGTTGTTCCCGTATGCTGTTTGGGTTTGTGGTCTTGGTTCTCCAGACGAGCCGTTTACGTCTCTAAAGCTACGGACATCCCTTTAGGTGGAGGACACCACGGCCCCCGGAAAGAGGATCTATTTTCCGACAACATTATATAAGCAACAATCAAAGTTGAGATTCAAGGAGGGGGGATGGAGAGGGGGGGAGGGGGGGGGGTACACCTTAAACCCTGTTGCTCCCAACGACAAAGCCAATTGACAAAATCGCTTTTCGGGGTAAAATAAAGTGAGTGAGGGGCCCGGTTCTGGACCGGAGGAGAGACAAACGCTGTGATGATGCATCTGTGTGGCGTAGGTTGTAGAGACGGTACAGTACCATGGATTTTAAAGAAATTACACACGCGCGCACACACACACACTCACACACACACACACACACACACACACACACACACACATGAGGGCCGGCATCCAGGGGGAGCGTGAGTCCAATTTTTCTATTTATCTGGCAGATGATAATAAAAAAAAAATTAGCATGTCAGCTTATTTGAGCCCACATGCGATCCAAAACAATACAGTAATACAATGCACTCTGTGTGACTCATGTGGTATATGTGTGTGTGTGTGTGTGTGTGTGTGTGTGTGTGTGTGTGTGTGTGTGTGTGTGTGGGCATGTTCTTGGAGCCCGAAGAGGTTCAACAACAATATCAGTCATTTATAAACAGAAAATCACTTCTAATTGAAATATGATAAACAGAAGACTCCAGACTACACAACGCTGTGACTCTGAAGCTCTTTTCCATTCCTAAAAAAAGAAGAAGAAGAAGAAGAAGAAGAAAAAATAAATCACACGTGATGTCAGTGATACTGATTCACAAGTCGGTAACCTTGGTTACGGCGCAGAGCAGCTTCGAAGAGGAACATTTTTAACACTTCATAAATTATATGCCTTAAATGACACAGAGGCAGAAGGAGAGAGGAGGAGACTGGAGGGCAAGAAGAAGAATGGGAAGAGGGGAACTCGAGGAGGAACAATAAAGAGGAAGAGGGAAACGAGGGACACCGAAAAACAGGAAGGAATCCAAAAGTGAGAAGATGGGAAGAAGAGGCATCACAAAGGAAAGAAGAGGCTGCAGAGAGAGGATGAAGGAACAGAGGGAACTCCATGGAGGACCAGGAGGAGGTGAAGAGTCTGGGAAGAAGCTCGTTGATCAAGAATAGAGAGGCAGCGAGGACAGAGATTGTCTACTTTTGTTTTCTCTCTGATTCCCAGGGCCAAATTAAAACTGCGTTATATTTCTTCTTTTTAGCCCCCAAAAATTATTTGAAACTTTTGCAACATAAAAAAAACTTTGGCAGAGCTGATGGGAAAGAGGAGGACGAGTTGTAGGAGTAGACGGGGCCCTCAGCACGCCCCTCTTAAAGCCTTTCATCTTGGTTTTCTCTTTGAACGCCATCCAGCTCCATCAGTGGGGGGGGGGGGGGGTCTTAGCGTGTCAACCCCAGGATGAGCCACTGTCCCTGGGGGAGAGGCAGGGCTGCACGGGGCCCCGCCCTGGAGCCTGTGCGACTAATATAGCTAAACACACAGGGAAGGTTAATAATTGGTTTATTAAGACGGCCCCATGTTGCCAAAGTGTGGGAAGCAACATCAAAACTAGGAGATAAGTAATAAAAGAATAACAAAGTTTGGGGAAATTGGATTAGGGTTTTTTATCTGTTCACATAAATCACATAAAACTTGTGTGAGTTTTGGATGTATTGTGTAAACAAATCACGCACACCGCCTGATCTGGCTACTCCTAACTATCTGTATCACCACACACGTGATTAATCACTAATTAATTCTGCCGGAAACTGAAAACGCACCTTTTCCGACTATATCTGGATTAAAACCCAGATTAGCACTTCAGTAGCACTTAAATAGCTCTTATTATGGTACTTTTGTATTTGACTATGTTGAGGAAATGTTACTTTCTGTATTCTTGTTGTTCTTAGTTTGTACCAGGGGCGGCTTGTCCATAAGGGCGATTGGGGTGACGCACTGCCTAAGGGAAAAGAAAAAAGAAAAAAGAAAAAGTCGCATTCTCCCACTAGACGTCTGATCTGCCTCTGTATGTCATCGTCCAATCAGGTAACAGTCATTCAGTTAGCCTAAAGTCCTGCTTCAAGTGGCCCCGCCCCTTCTTGGGCGACTTTGGGCGAAATGAAAATCGCCCCAGACCTCTCCCATTGACTTCAACGTTAAACCCGTTTTTTTCACAAAACGGAGCTCTCAATGCATTCTATATGGGTTCCGGGAGGGCTCGCCCCGCCTGGTCTTGTCATAATTAATCGACGTCAAAGCGTAAAAGCGTATCAGCGCGTCATACAGCTGCGACAGAGGCGTATTCAGTGGAGATGGCCGGTACTCAGGGCGACAGCAGCGATTCAATTCTTTCTTTGAAAGAGATCCTTTCGGTCGGCGTAACAATGAAGACACATCGGGAACAAGACAATCAGGACCTCCTAGAGCAGCGGTCGGTCGCCAACCCGTCGATCGCGATCGGCCGGTCGACCTCGGAGACTTCCCTGTCGCTCTCCAAAATAAAATGAAAATAAAATCAGAAACACATTGTTCCTCATTCTCGAACATTTTCTAAAGTTCTTCTGAAACGTTTTCTTCCTGACTGGAAGATCGACGTGAGAAAAGATCTCCGTCTGATTCTAATGAACGCCTGAAAACGGGTTCTCTGACAGCCGTGTTGTCAGCTGTGCTCCCGAGAGAGGAGAACTAGGACTACAGGTGAGGCGCAGGGAAATGCAGAAAGACCTTTATTGATAACTTCATATTACACACGGCCAAAGTACACCGACATTCAACTAAGTGATGAATAAATAATTGTTGAAATGCCAGTACCTTCTTGTAAATGTTTACGTTACGGCATTAACAGGTTGCGCATGCGCGACAGCTGAGATTCTTGGCGAGTTGCCAGGTCTTACCTCCATGAGTTCGGCTATTCTGTTGTTGTCCTTCAAAACAAAAGCTCAACATTGAGCTTTTTTTTCTTGTCTGTTGGAGCATTCTGGTTCACTTGAAAGTGATTGCAATTGTATTTATTCTATTATTTGAAAAAGCACAGATGCAGGAGTCACAAATGGTGATTCTCATATTTATTATTATTATAAGTATTTAAATCTTGTTGAAAAATTACCAAATCAAAGACCAGGAACTGGATTACTGACAGCAGCTCACTGACAGCTCAGACTGTCTGTCTGCTTATGAACTAACTACAAGCTCACAGGCAGAGTTCAGTCACAGCCACAACACTGACTGGAGTCACGTGACTTGATGTCCTTGTGACGAAGCTACACATAGACAGCCGTCAAGTTCTGTGGTTTTGGGAGGGTTAATCCTTATCAAAAAAATTGCCCCCCCTGAGAATTGTTTCAGGAGCCGCCACTGGTTTGTACTCTAGGTTGAAATGCACTTATTGTAAGTCGCTTTGGATAAAAGCGTCTGCTAAATGACATGTAATGTAATGTAATCAGACATGAATGTCATATCCTAGAAATAGGAAATGTACCCAGGTTAACAAACTAGAATCCGGTCAACAACCAAAGTACTGGACACATTTAGATCGGCCTGCTCTTTGGGATGTACCCGTTTTCATGGCATTCAATCCAATATTTTGTATGGATATTGGACTCAAATGTCAACTTCATGGTGGGAAAGTCAGACTTGGTATTTAACTGTATGTGTGAACTTTTCACCTGTGGGTGGCGCAATGGCAATCCATCCAATAGCAAGTAAAATATCAATAACAGCTCAAATATCAACCTCACGGTTACCCAAACTCAGTAGGCCTCTTCCTCTGGAGACCATGAATGATATGGAAATCAGAGGTTTCTGGAATATTTCACATCAAAACTAAGCATATGGATCATTGGGTTCAACCATACATGTCTGCGGTGAAATAAATATTATCGTGGATGCAAATTATTCTCAAGAGAGGAACTGGCCGCTAACTGAAGAGGCAGCGCGAGACTAAAGGCGGCATGCGGCCATGTTGGTTGAAAGCTGGCGGCTGTGTGGATATCCACACAGGAAATGGGTAAAACACCATCAGGTCAATGGATCCCGCCCACGGGGTGAAACAAATTCACACACGCTCTTGCTGCGCTACTTAGTTTATTTCTTGATAACCGTCATAAAAAATAAAAAAAATAAAAAAAGTTTTACACTGTTGCCAAACCTTTGTCGGTCGTGCATTTGTTCAGACTTTTTAAAACTCTGGGGCAACTTTCCACCATCTAACGTGTTAGTTTTGTCAAGACATCTGTCCCACCGGGGTCTCTTTTGGATTCCTTCGTTACCGGGACAGTTCTAATAAGGTCACCTGACATCGTGGGTGTTCATACGAAAACCTTTGACTTCGAAAAATGTGATCTACAGCTGCTCCCTGCCAATTGCGGCTGACGGGCAGCCTGTCCAGCTGCCCGTCAGCACCGCAGATACATTGAGACGCACCGACATCAGAGAGAGGATAGGAATGTGTCCCAAGTGCACCAGATGTCAATTACGACCCCTAAAAACTTACAAACTACTCACTTTGACATATCGAAAGTTGACACATCGATTACGTGAACATACTTCCTCTTCGTCACCTCATCCACAGAAAACCGCCCGATTGCTCTTCATCGTGAAAGCCAACCGGATGACGGTCTGCGTCCCTTTACATGATTTAAAAGCCTTTGCAAGTTTATCCAAACTCGTTTCCATCCCACGCATCTTGAAACAGCGGGCGGCCTTTTGCATGCATATGCATGTTACCCAGTGGGGATTAAATAAGAGGCCGGGGGCCCCTCACATTCATCTCAACCCCCCCCCCCCCAACACACACCCAAAACGAGCGGTTGAGAGGGAGATCAATATATCCAATCGAGTGATGGCTCGGGTGGGATGTTTTGAATGATTCGAACGATGTGAAAGTGCGGCGGTAAGGGAGGAGAGGGTGTGTGTGTGTGTGTGTGTGTGTGTGTGTGTGTGTGTGTGAGGGGGGGGGGGCAGTTGCCTCGCACAGCATCCTCGCCGTCGGCGGACATGGATACATGTCAGTGATTGAATGTCTTCTACGGCTTTCTCTTATCGCAGTGCCGCAATCCCTACGTTCCCCCGTCTCCTCCCTTTGATTCTGCGTTTAATACAAATTAAAAAAGGAAACTCTAAACTATGAATATCCTCAGGTATTCAAACTATTTTGAGCTACACAGTGCACTTCGAATTAATTTGGATTAATGATGATGAAAAAAGCCTTGAATACATTTTATTGAAAAGACAAATGTAGATATTGGACATTTTGGACGAGGTTTTAACCTCAGAAATATTGTGATGTAAATCCAACATTGTAACGGTGTATATATATATATATATATATATATATATATATATATATATATATATATATATATATATAGCTAAAGCATCAGAGCATGGAGGCATATAACTACTGTATATGGCTAATATGAGGCTATTTAAAATGTTGTGGACCACATTTTCTGTACAAGGCCCACATGCCACAGGCTGAAACTTACTCTACAACTGGTTTGCTGTACAGCGCTTGTTCATGTCTCAAATACAAACAGATCAAACTTACCCACCAACCAGTTTCCTGTGTGGGCCATATCTGGCCTGTATGCAACACAATCGCAACTAACCCTGAAACCGATACACTGTTTATGGGTTACATCTGGCCCGTTAAGCAGCGAGCTAAAACTCACTCCAAAACCCCCGCAGTGACACTTCCAACTGAGCAATGACTACCAGATCTGGCCAACGTATACATGTTCTAGTGTTGATTTAAAGAGCCCTGATTTGCTAACTTCCTTGTTAATATTATGATAGCATTTGCCACTGTAACAGACCAATACAGAGATATAGTTCATTTGATTTGATTATATTGTAAGAGACGCTGTCGGCAACCCCGAAAGCTGTAAAGATCATTACAAGCCCCCCCAAAAAGAACATTCTTTTAAAATGATTTGTGGGACTAAACATTTGGCGTTATTGATGGTGGCACCAGAAGATATGAAAGAGTGTATTTCAAATGACAGCAGTTATATTTTCATATTTCCTGTATACAAATGGACATTTTTGTCTGATTGGGATGAGAGTTCACATTAAAACCCAAAACATGGGGATTTATCGAATGTATACTGCAAAAGTGTGACAACGTGGGTGAGAACACACCATTTGCCCCCATACGTCTTTATTGATTCAGTGCAGCATTTCATTAGTCAATCATCTTTTCTTACATATATACCACCGTGCTTCAGAGTCCAGAAGAGGAGGCGAGGCACTCAGCCATACCTCTATTTATACATGACTTCATGGGGTTAGTCTAAGTATAGGGGGGGGAGTAGATTATGTAAAGGTATGTATTTAGGTTGATTCTGATTTGTTATGCATAGCTGTGTGCATGTGAGGTTATGGTAAATTAATTAAAAGTTACTTTAATGATGAGCTG
Source organism: Liparis tanakae (assembly GCA_036178185.1). Classification (NCBI taxonomy): domain Eukaryota; kingdom Metazoa; phylum Chordata; class Actinopteri; order Perciformes; family Liparidae; genus Liparis; species Liparis tanakae. The sequence goes on from CM070105.1 coordinate 8,461,809, forward strand.
TCTACTAACATTGGGCTTCAACCCTCGACCCCCTCATCCTTTGTCTTTTTTTACCCCTTACTTGATTTCTTTGTCTTCTCTAATTACTGCTCTTTGTATTTTTCATCCCCATCAATCCCTTCTTTCCAGAAACTTTTATTTTCCTGTCCCTGCTGGCCTCTTTCTTAGTAGTTTTCTTTTTTCTTTCCATCTTTCTGGTATATACTGCCTTCCCCCCTCAGTCAAAGCTCAGTATGTTATTGTAACGCCGGAAATATCTAAAATATGTCTAATGCATAAGTGTCTCTCTTGCTTTGGTGATGTGAGTTTTGTTTATATATATATATATATGCTTACTCTTGTTGACGATAATCCTCTGAGGACCACACAGAACAGACAGAAAGTTCACGGCAGTTGTCAAGATGTGATAAACAAACAAACGTAGTCAGCCTCATCAGAAATTAAACTTCAACTGTTGGCTAAACTACAGTTGGCAGACTATTTCACAAATAAAAGGTCTTTGTAAACAAATTAAAGTTAAATCTAATTTCACCAGTAAATCATCCGTTAACTCACTTATCCCACAGTATCTAAGGATGCTAAATTCAATTTCCCAAATAAATATCTCTACATACTTTCATGAACTGTACTATGAATGTGCCTTTTTTATTGTTAAGTCTTCCAGAGTTGAGAAGGGCATCCAGAGTTCGAGTGGCTTTCCTTTTTATTCTCCTCCGTCTCCATGTCAAGTTCCAGCGGTTTATTATGTAAATGAGGCCTCCTCTTCATCACAGGGCTGATGAAGCTGGCCAAGCAGGAATGTCATCTGGATACAGATCAGAGCGTCGAAGGGGTGTGGTATCAGGGGACCAGATGTAGTGTCGTAGGTGGGATAACATTTCCATAAGCCACTAAAAAAAACACACACACACACACACTCCGTGGACTAACGCCATCAGACAGAGCATCTGACTCGAGGTATTCCTGTCCTCCTGAGAGTGACCGTTTCATTTGGAAATATGGAGAGTATAATTTGCTCCTCAGTGGGTTTTCTCACTCGTGTCCAAGTCTCTCCTGTCAGAACATCACATTTCATTAACCTGAGAGAGGTAGAGGGAGACAGAGATGATGATGATGATGATGATGATGATGATGATGATGATGATGATGATGATGATGAGTGTCTGCGTGTGTGTGTGTGTGTGTGTGTGTGTGTGTGTGTGTGTGTGTGTGTGTGTGTGTGTCCACAATTTGGCGGGCCTTGGGATTTTTTATACGGTCTGGAGAGAGTTACGGCCACAATAGCAAGAAGCCACGCAAGGGTTTGCTCCCGGCTGCGAAATATCCAGAAGAGAAATGATGTGCAGCTTTTACCCATGTTCTCTGTGGTCACAGCACTGTTTAGAGTTTAGATGTCTCACCAAAGAGGAATTCCCCTTCCCCTTTATCAATGTTATTCCAAGGGGCCGGGAGTCTGTGAAGTAGCTTGCAGTTGCAGATGTGACATACCTGCTGAGGTTCAAACCGGGGTTACGTCAAGGTCCACAACACATACTCAATTCAATTCAGTTCAATTTGTAAAGCCCCAAATCACAAATTTGCCTCAGAGGGCTTTACAGTCTGTACGAATACGACATCCCTGTCCCAGGAACTCACATCAGATCAGGAACAACTCCCAAGAAAAATAAATAAACCTTTAACGGGGAAAAAATGAAGAACCCTTCAGGAGAGCAACAGAGGAGGACCCCTCTCCAGGATTGACAGAAGAATAGAGGTCATGTGACCAGAAGGAAGCATTACACAGTTACATAAACATTCAATGAATATGACATTAGCAGGGCGAGATACCATTTACAAGGTTTGTAAATGGTATCTCCCTTACGGTCCACCTGAACAGTCATTGGTCGACTGATCTCAGTGTTGCCAGATAAACGAAATCCCCCTTTTAGGCATGTATATCACAGAACAGGCAGAATAAGAGAGATGTGTCTGAGCGCGCGCGATGTATACTTTCACTAGCCCCCCCCCCCCCCCCCCCCAATACAATTGAGTATCATCTGCATAATACTGAACGTTTGTGGAGTGTTGACTTATAATATTGCCCAAAGGAAGCATATACAAAGGTAAAAGCACAAAACCTTGTGGAACTCCAGAGGTTTGCATCCCGTTGATGCAGGGAAACAAACCTTCAGTGAACCCGAGGCAATAAAGTAGATGTCTTCTCATTACAGAAGCCGTATTGCACAACAGCCAGTCATTGGGAATGCAGCAGTAATCAAATCATCAATACACCACGCGCCGCTCGCTGAATATAAACCTTTTCTGCCTATATATGAGCAGAAATTCCTGCAGTAAATCACAGAGGGGCTGGGACTGAATGAGAAGCAGTTTGTTTGCATTCTTTGCAATGCAAGACCACATATATAACGACGAATCAAAGCTCCTGAAATCATAGCGATCCAACTCGTGGGGTTACGGTTAACGTTGACTTTACTGATTGTTTAAAAACCATAACCTCATAGTCACTTTATTTAGCCAATTGAATCACCTTTATATTAATTAATACATGAAGTTTGAATGTGACAATTTCTTTCATCCCCTTTTCAGTCCATCCATCCATCCATCATCCTAACATTCCACATTCGTTCATCCATCTCTTCAACAATAGGTTTATCCATCCATCTATTTATCAATCCGTCCATCCATCCATCATCCTAATATTCTACATTTGTCTGTTCATCCATCTATTATACAATCCGTCCATCTATCATCCTAATATTTCACTTTCGTCCATCCATCTATTCAATAATCCGTCAATCCATCCATCCATCCACCAATTTGCAATCCTTTCATCCATTATCCTAATGTTCCTCATTCGTCCATCCATCTATTCAACAATCCATTCATCCATCCATCCAAAAATCCAAAAATCAGTTTATCCATCCAAATATTCAGCATCTGTACATCCATCCATGGATCCATATATTCAACAATCCATCCGTCTGTCCATCCATATCCGTAGATCGGTTTAACGTTCTCATTGACCAGGCTTTTGACGGACATGGTTGTGAACATTTTACTTCATCACGCTAAGATGTTTATTATAATAAGACAGAGGTTAAAGACATATTTAAAGTCAGTAATTACAATACTATCAACTTTTTGTCAAATTCACTGAATATTTAAAAAAATTTTTTTCCTCCTCGCTGTCACTCGTAATGAAAGGAAATATTTGAACACAACCTCTGAACAACCTCTCCGTCATCCCTCCATCCATTCATGCATTCATCCATCTTTTGCCTTCGTCTGTAGCACGAGTCCATGTTGAATAATGGATGAAAAATCAAGGGACCGGCAAAGTTATGGCTATGCAATTGACTGAGAGCTCTAGGCGTCTGTGCCACGCTCTGAGTCTATCTGGGGCTGAATGGCAGAGCACCAAATGCAAACGATATTCATCTGTCTCAGCATCCGTCATACCAAACCACTTCATATCGTTTCCATCCGAGAGGCCAAAGGAACGTCCCTTTGCTGCTGATAAGGAGTCTCGTACGGGTCTCGCATGCAAGGCTACGGTGCATTAACGTCTCTGCGATTAAAATGACTTTCGCAATCAAAAGTTGAAGAGAAATGATGCCGGGTCAATTGTTCCTTTGAATATAAAATGCTTTCATGCCCCCGTCACAACGTTTCTGTTGTCGCTACTCAAACGTTACGTGTTTCTGGGATATTTAGCAAATACTTCTGATGTGAGCTTAAGGGACTAATCTCCATCAAACCCCGAGTCCAGTTTGCTGCGTCTATGAAGCCGTACTGTAGACCCCCCCCCCCCTCCTCCCCCTACACCCCCTACACCTGCCCCCGCCCACCCGAGGCAGCACTGTGAGCCACGGGGAAGTGACCACTGTCCCACAGTGCACTTCCCCTCAGAGGCGGAGCCATAACGACAGACGGATGGTGTCTGTTGACATTTGGCCGTCGCTGTGATACTCCTTCCATTTCTTGATAAACTCTCAAAAACCACAGTTTGCGCACGTGCTTGAATGTCATCAAATGTCGGGGAAATGTCAAGGGGTCGGACGTGAAGACAGGAAGATCTGCACCTGCACGCACGCACGCACACACGCACACACACACACAGACACAGGCAATCTGTGAGCGTCTGTAAAGCTGTTAAACAGAATCTTTCGAATTATTTTCATCTTTAAAAAAAATCTGTTCATACGTGCATACGGCAGGAATGATGTAACTACAAGATCCCATGAAGAGGCCAATGAGACCGTCACACACACCACACAAGAGGAGCTCAAAAACACATCGACCAAACATTCTGTTGCCCCTCCCATATCATCGTAATTTGCATGAAATGCCCTCTGACACCAAAGACGTCAACGATGACAGACTCTACCTTCCACGAGTATCGACTGGTACTCCGACTCAGGAGGCAGCGGGTAGCGGACAGACGGCACGTCTCTCGGCAAGCATGACGCAAAACGTTGACACTGGGTAAAAGGGAAGAGGAGGGAACCGGGGGAAGGAAACCAGGGAACACGGAGTCGGTGCGTCGGGGAAGGATTCATGAGAGCGTCTCTCTCTGCTTTCATGTAACGGGGCTAACATGATGAACTAGTTGCCCTGTTGCCCCTCAGCCTCCCTCGCTCTAGTTACCGCCGCGCAAACCAGGTCTGGCAACACGAGATGAATCTACGGGAAGCACTTTGAGCCGTTTTTTTTTCTTCCGATCTATTTCCCACGTAACAGAAGAGTGAATCCAAACCCGGAGGAATCACAGGTGGCAGCTGAAGTACAGGTGTGTTGTTCTTCACACAGCACGACGATGGAAAACACAAATATGTAGGCGCTCCCGTTTCAAGACGAGGTCACTTTCCTCTCTCGGACAATTCTTTTTCTTTTGGTTGCCGCTCACACACATTAAAGTTCCATTAATCACAGCAGTAATTGAACTTGGATGGCGCGTTTGACGACGTATAAAGACGCTTTCTGAGGGCCATTCGTGCTTCTTAATGTAATTTATATAGCGGTGGAGGGGGCTCTGAAATGTTTTGCATCCTTCTCACGAGGAGGGCGGTTTGGTGGGGAGGAATCTCACATTGTTTAATAATATCTCTGCCGGGGCGGTGGTTCATATCCACCCGGCAGCTTTAGCGCTGCGGCGTGGCAGCTGGAATCCACGCAGCATCACGATGGCAGGGGGCGGCGTTAACGTTCTCAGAGCGACTGAAAGGGAACAAATGAAACCAGGTCCAGGAGCTCTGGGCTCAAGAAGGACGGACAGCCAGAGCACGGCGCACTGAAGCCACAATAATATAAAGGTGCAGTCGTAAAAATACATTCCCGTTCCCCGGCAGCCCAGCTCGTATTTCTCCTCCGGCAGTTTCGCTCTAAATAACCGACTCGATTTCTCCCTTCATCTTCTCGTCTCCTCACTTCCCAGATCATCACTGTCACCAGGAGAGCTGAGCTGAGCGGCTATTAAGCAGCTATCACGAGCTGTCCGAGGCAATATTAGGGAGCGCACACTCTGCAACACACACACGCACCTACACACACCTACACACACACACCCTCAGACATTTTTAGAGAGGGATTTCGCTCACCTTTCCAGCTCAATCAGGTGTTTACAGTCCTCGTAAGAAATTGCAATTAACATTTAAACGTACAGGTTAATAAGAAGGCGTCCTAATATATATATTAGAATTCTTACTTTGCGGATGTGTTAAGACTGTTTCACATGTTATAGATGAAGACCAAGGCCTCTGCACCGCTCTACACGAGCGAGTGTGTTCCTAGAGAGAAAATCTTAAGACAGATGGTGAGACGTTTCACTAAATAAGAGGAAATCTTGTCTTGCTGGTGGCGCTAGTTAAACTTTTTTTTTTAAATGAATGCCTATACAATAATGGTCACTGCATTTCAGTTTGAACCAAGTTGGACTTTCCTGTCACCGTCTCTAATATACACCGTACGTTTAATCGTCTTAAGACTTACCGTGCCACGCTAACTACAACGAGCCAGCGTCACGGTTTGTGTTTAAGTGTCAACGACCGACTCGGTGTTTGCTTTTGTTCTTTTTGTTCCATGTTGGCTGCGAGGATAACCGTCCCCTCTCCGCCCCCGCTCCCCGGCCGTTGGTTCTCCCCACTGGATGCACGCCGCTGCTCGCGGCTGCTTTGGACATGCCGATGTAGTCGGAGCCGCGACCCGACGCAGACAGATACAAGGTTGGCAAAAAACGTCACATAGAGAGAAATAGAGAGCAAGACAGAGAGCAAGACAAATCGGAGGAGGAGGAGGAGGAGAAGGAGAGGTTAGGGGAGTGAGATATAGGGTGGCAGACGTATAAATGCGCCAACAGCACTTCGTGGTGCCGTCCTGGTACGATGCTGTAAAGTGGAGATGCGAGGATGGTTTCGTTTTTAATGACGTCTGTTTCACCGCCGACATCGAAGACGATGAACAGACGGATCTTCCTCGCCTGCTCCGAATGTTACCGGGCCATTGAGCGGTCGCTCGTCAGCCTCATCGATGAGCGTTGGAACGAGGTTCAAAGGTCGTCTCCAGTTCGAATACGAGGAGACGACATCCGCCTCCGCTTGTAGTTATGAGACGTGGTTTGAATGGCAACTTATTCACCATGAGGTCTTGTGTGGTTGGACGGTTCCGTTTGTGTCGACTTATTTCATCGTACTTTTGTTTATCTAACTTGTAAACTTCACTATCACACCAAATGACATAATGAGCACACCATGGGGCAGATCACACCAGACGAGACTCTCTAAAACGCGTCGCTAGCATAACCATAGTTTTCCTACGGCCTCAGGCGCGTCGCGTTTCTCTAGCATTTTTTAGGCACATAAAAGTTTAAATATTCTCAACTTTTAAGCGCGAGGCGCGAAGTCGCACAGCTCGACGATGTCACTGGGCCAATGGGATCAAGCGAGAGGCGGGCTTTATTACAACCGAAACACAATTCACGGAACAGACTGTTAGGTTCTGTGTGTTTCCTGTTTTATGTTGAAGTCTCTGTCTTGTTTTCTGTTTCCCTGCTCTTTCCTCCCTGTGCTTGTTTGATTGTTTCCACCTGTGTCTCCACCTGTGTCTCGTTCCCGTGTGTATTTAGTTTGTGTCTTTCTGTGTGTCCGGTCTCGGATTGTTTTTGTTCATCAGTGGTGTGTTGTCCGTGTTCCTGTGTGGAATAAATCAGTTTTTGTGTGAGAAACTTTTTGCGTTTGGGTCCTCTGTCACCACGATCCGTAACAGACGGTGGTATTCACCGAACTCTTTCCTTTTTATATATATCGGGAACTCAAAAACTCCTTTTTGCGGTCTTTTTTCTCCTCCTCCCACAACATAGCAAGAGCGCGATGTCTGCTTGAGTCCATTTTGTAAATTAGGTTTTATCGCTCGGTTGCGCACGCAGGGAGTTGTCTACTCTAAACCCTAAGAGATGCTCTTCGAATCCCAACGTCAAGTTTCCCTGCCACGGCGTAGTCGCTGCAGTTCGGCCCTTCTGAAGCCTTCAACCCCCGGAGAGATAACGACGGCCGCCGATGGATCGGGCATCGGAATAAACGGTTCTGCATCAACAAACCGTGACGGTATTTTGTAAAGAAAAAAAAAGTGTTGGTGTAACCTTTGATTTGGAAAAATGCTAATATAAAGAAGATGAAAAAAAGCTGTTAAAAACCAGCTCAGAGTGGAGCTACGGCTTCCCACCCAGTCATTCTAGTGGCTTTCAAAGTTTCCCAGTGACTACTGGCGGCAGATTAGGTGACCGTGGCTCCTCAAAGCTGCACGACTGAACATCCTTACACAGCGCGTGTTCACGCGATGTGCCATCTGAACACTAAAGAGTTGCCTGTGGCGACCGACACACGTGGAACGAGTACCGAGGGCAGCTCCCCTCAGACCCACAGGGGTGGAGCTCCTTTTCATTCACCGCAACGGCGAGTTCCTCGTGTTGCGTAGTTTGGCGATACAGTTTGTGATTTTTATCTGGAACATAGATCGAGACGTTTAGATTGCGAGGAAGATCTCCCTCTATTTTGTCGTGTGTGTGCATTTGTGTGTGTGTGTGTGTGTGTGTGTGTGTGTGTGTGTGTGTGTGTGTGTGTGTGTGTGTGTGTGTGTGTGTGTGTGTGTGTGTGTGTGTGTGTGTGTGTGTGTCCATGCAATCACCAAGGTTCCAGGCAGAGTTGATGAGAAGTATTGATTTTCTCTTCTTGGGCTTATCAGACTGCACTGGTGGTGGGATACCTTTTTCGACTCTCTCTCACACACACACACACACACACACACACACACACACACACAAATCTCACAAAAAACTTTTTGAGTAAACTTGAGTAAAAAAGTCAATATTCTAATCATCCAAAAGCCAGAATAACTAAACGATGACATGCACACCAAAGTGACCAAACTGTGTCCTATTCCAACAGTACGAGGTTAACACTGACACGTAGCTTTGTGAATGAGACGCTAAGTACGTCGCTTATTTGACATTTAACGTGGCAACAAAGAAATGTGTGTAAAGAAATGTGCAGCTGATTAATTTTTTTTTTTTTTTTACATTTCTAGTCTTTTTTCCTTTGTGTCAAGTGGCTGTCACCTAGCAACCAACTGGTGATGGTCATACAACTCACTCAGTCGGCTCCGTGTCCACTTGCATGACGTTCCATTGTACAATGTATAATTGCAAAGGCGAGGAGGAGGCAGGAGGCAGGAGGCAGGAGGCAGGAGGCAGGAGGTCAGGATGGATGCCCGACTTTCACTCAGGAGACGCCGTTTGTGTCCCGAGGGAACCCAATGCTTTAATAAGAGACGTCACAGGGACCTGAACGTGTGTGTGTGTGTGACGAGTTGGGAATGGGAACCGGTTGGCCCATTCCTAGATGTAATTCCTAGATAGTTCTTCTCGCTCTTCCTAGGTTTAAAACCAAACGGAGACCTAATCCCCTAAACTATGGGATGGAAACAAACATTCACAAGTCTGCCGTGAACACAACGCTCCATTGTTTCCTTCGGTCCACGTGTCTGTGCTGTATCACCGTACCGCTGTCTGTTGTTCACACACTGTGTTTGCCGCTTGTATTTCGCTATAAAGTTATTCATAGTATTCGTGGTGCGGCGCATGGATTACATCATAATCAGCGGGTCAACAAGTTCGCCCCCACTAATCATCGGCAGCGCTAATTAAAATGTAGCTGGCGCGGCTCATCGCGACAATCAGAGCGGAACAACAATGGGGGGGGGGGGGGGTAGAGATAACAAATGGTGCGTGCATTGTATGGAGAGAGATTGAATCCAAAGAGAAGGGGGGGGGGGTATATGTATATGAGGAATTTGAATTTGTGTGACTGTTCAACACCTGACGGATGAAAAAAAGGTCAGATTACCTTTTCTCTCTTCCCCCCCCTCCCTCCTCACCGGTCTCCCGCTCCTCTTCCTCCTCGGCTAATTTCTCGTTCTTCCACAGAAGCCGTCTGGCAAAAAGACTTCCCTTGTTCTCGAGGCGACGAGGCCCCTCGCCAGCTCTCAGGGGAGGAAAATTAGGGGGGGGGCGAAACACAGGAGGGAAAGCAAAAAAGTAAACAAGTGCAGATGGTCTGAATGTTCTTACAGTACGTCGGTGGTTGAGATGGCGATTCAAGGCAGAGAGAGACGAGGGGACACAAACATAATAACACAGCGGTGTGTTCCTCTCGCTGTGTGATGAAGAGTTCTGGCACTAAGGACACGGGAGCCTTTCACATCCTGGACCGAGAGAAAGAAATGTGACACGAAGAGAAAAGAGAGAAAACACTCATGAAGCCTCATGAAGAAAAGAAAAACACATTTAAAAGGACACCACTTACGAACGGGGAGATGGGAAAGTATTTATTATTTAGGGTAGTGTGTGTTCATGCCGCGCGGTGCACTAGAACCTCAAGATGAAAAGCAAAGAGACGTAAAGTCTCTGCGGAGGAAAGGAAGCCTGGGGGGAGGGGGGGGGGGGGGACTTCAGAGGGAATCTTTGAGCGTGATGCACGATACAAACCAAACGTCTTCTTTTCTTCCACACACAGATTCCCCCCGTCAGATCCATGTGACCCCCGCGGGGTCAGGAGGGGACGGCGGTCGGTAGTTTCACGTCGCGGTGGAGCCGGTGGACGTTCTGGACAAAGCATTACATACTCGGAGGACATTCTGCCGCCGCCGCTGCACGTGTGTCTCCACGAGGCCGTTTGGATTCCTGCGTGTCAACACGCCGATCAACCGCCTCGAGGACGCCACACTCGACGTACTGGGATACGCTGAGGGAAGCCCCCCCCCACTCGCCTCAGGGACCGGGTTCGATTCTACCAAAGTACATAGAGCGCGTGTCCCGCTGCAGATGGGGGGGGGGGGGGGGGGTTTAGTGCCGTCTGCACACTTTCCGCTCGCGGTCAATCCGCCCGTGTCTCCGCGGCGCCGTCCAGCAGCAGCCGGCGTAGCTCCTGGGGGTCGGTGACGGGGAGCGAGCAGGCGGAGTCCCGGCAGACGTAGGCCGTGGCCACGCCCCCTCGCTGGGTCATGGAGGAGAGGGCGGGCAGCCGGCGGCGCAGGAACCCGTCGGGGTCGGCGTCGATGTGCATCAAAACCTGCCGGAGGGGGAAACCACGTCAGATAAATCCCATTCTGACGCCACACTGTGGAGCACACGGGGACTTGATATGAACAATAAGGTTATCAATCTTTACTCTAAATAGAAGCTTTTGATTTCGACCATCAGTAGATTATCTCTACTCCTCCTAGATTTTCTTCGCTGCTGTACATTTAAAATCTCATTTAACGCCATGTATTTATTTATTTTTTAGCCATAGTCTAAGAACTGCATATTTTATGGATAACATTAAAAAAAATTAAGTGATGCTAAAATACATAAATGAACGTTATTTGCACTGGCTGCTGTGGTTTTATTAAGAGTTAGAGAGAGTAACTACCGGGTAAATACACACACACACACACACACACACACACACACACACACACACACACACAACTACTAATCAGTGGAGCTTCCATTTCCCTGTGGAGCCTCTCAGGAAAAGAAGGATCCCAGTTGTGACGGTGATCGCTTTCCCTTTAATTTTGTCCCCATTAATGCAACCTTGTTAATATCTTAATACAACCTCGTTAATATCTTATAGGAACACACAGAGACACACAGAGACACACCCTCCTGAAAACAACCTGCTGCGGTCCAATGAACACGAGTGGAGACGGACAATGGAGTGTGTGGATGGTTCACGTGCCACTGCAACACCAGTGTTGGCCTTTCACATCTCTGTATCTGTGTGTGTGTGTGTGTGTGTGTGTCGGTGGTCTCGGACAGGCAGCAGAGCAGTTGAAGCCCTTTTCGTCCCCAAGGAAAGCAACCCGTCAAACACGTGTGAGAAATGACAACGTGAACGACGAGCGCGGTCAGGAGTGATACAAGGAAAGGGAGGGAGGGTGTGTGTGTGTGTGTGTGTAACCAGGGATGACGGAGTGTGGAGAGAGCTCTTGTAGAGACATCCCGTCTGAGGTGTGTCTGACCTGTGTGACAGATGACAGACTGGAGGTCCATCTGAAGGCATCAAAGGAGACACAAGTACTGATGGCGGTGGGTTTGACACACAACGCAGACAATCCATCATTTCAGTATACCTAACGACACACACACACACACACACACACACACACACACACACACACACACAGATTTGATATGATTTGGTGTGCCTCTGTAGCAGGGGACCTTTGAGGCCGTGTAAAGGTGGCTGAAAAAGCCAGAATTCTGATTGGCCCTCAGACAACAGGGTCCATTAGACACGCCCCCTTCTGTCCGCCATCGGACCACCTGCCAGCCGGAGCAGACCGGTTGCCTCAATGAGACCTTCTGCTCTCGTTCAACGGGCGTATGGACGCGACCCGAGTCTCGGTCCATCCAGGTGGTCATCTGCACGCCGGCTGCCAAGAATCCATCGGCGGGTTACGCTTCTTCTGTCGGCATGGCGACGGGATGCTGCCCTCACCCCGTCTCATTCCTCTGCACACGGCTCGGAGCAGAGATGACCTGACGCGTTCACGCGAGATCGCAGTCGAGGGGCTTGGAAAATATTTTTAACGGCTGCAACGCTCACACACACACACACACACACACACACACACACACACACACACACACACACACACACACACACACACACACACACACACACACACACACAGACACAGACACAGACACAGACACACACACACAGACACACACACACACACAGACACAGACACAGACACACACAGACACACAGACAGACACACAGACAGACACACAGACACACACACACACACACACACACACACACACACACACACACACACACAGACCGCTGGGGCGTGTGATGGAATGTGGTCGTAGTGGTGTGACCGTCGCCCCGCCGAGTTGCACCTCTTCCTCTCCGTCCCCGGCTCTTCTCGTCCTCTACAGAGGGCCGAACGCCCTCAACTGAAATGTCAAACTGTAGTCAAAACAACACCATCGGTGCACTACCCCTGTCCTCCCACCGGGGACCGGACAAGGGTGTGTGTGCGTGTGTGTGTGTGTTTGTGTGTATGCTCAAGAGTTAAGGAGAATGAGAGCAACACAGAGCGGTTTTGAGGTCAAAGGTCACCGATGAGTACTGTGAGACTGACTGGCTGTAAACCTCCTATGTATTGTGTTCCTTCCTTCCTTCCTTCCTTCCTTCCTTCCTTCCTTCCTTCCCTCCCTCCCTCTTGCCCACCCCGTCACCCTGCTAACTCTTCCTCACGTCTCTCAGGACTTGTTAGGGACTTTTCACACAGTTGTTTTCCCTCCACTCTTCCTATAAAGTAAAAGAGGTTCCTCCCGTCCCGCTCTCTTCCTCCTCTCTACGGGCATCGGGATGAGAGAGGAAAGACTCCGGGGTATCCTTTCCGTCTGCTTCTCCTAAATCCTCCGACAAATCCCCGTAACACCTCCTCTGACAGGGCGTCCCGCGGCGCTCCTGAACCCAAGTGCTCCACAGGGAGAGACGGCGAAACCGTAAAGTCCCTCCGCCTGAAGACGGGACTTTAAGAGACGAGAGCGCTTACTCGGATCGTTTACGGGAGGAACACAAAAACAGTAACGGCTGATTATAAAGTGGCATTCAGCACGGCAACAAGAGGAATTCACAATTTGGGGATTATAGTCCATGTAAAACACTTTCATTCGTGGGGCATTCCACGCAAACGAGGCCTGAGGAGCGCCGGGGAGAATGTCAGGAGTCCGTGGGGATGTTTACGGAATTGGAAACGATCTACCCAAAATGCATCCGTTTATTCCCAATGCAGATACGACTCGACAGCAGCAGGCTTTTATGTAATAATACTACATAATGCATAATAATGAAATCCTAATCATGAGTGTATAATACTGTACGACCCCCCCAGAGGGGCCGGGGATCTCCCGACTGAGGGCCGCTCCGCCTTCTGGGCCACATCGAAATACACGTGTGACGTTGATTAGTTATAGAGCGGTTCAATGTTGTGAGTGTAGGGGGTAAACGGGGGTTTAAGTGTGTGTGTGTGTGTGTGTGTGTGTGTGTGTGTGTGTGTGGTTCTGCATTAGAGGGGCCGTGAGCCAAACAGGCGAGGAGTGATTGGATTTAAATCAGACATTTTCCCAGCTCACAGCGACCTTGTGGGACGTGGAGCACGAGCTGCAGCCATGATGGGGACGGGTCTGTTGTTGGCGGGTCTGTTGTTGACGAGGAAGGATGTGGACTCTCACACCCGGCGAGGACCGGTGGCTCATGCTGGGCCCGTTTTACTCGCCAGGTTCATCTCGTTTCCAGGGCGGGTTCACGTGTCCGATGAGCGACGTGTGAAACATCCGTTTCCATCCCCGGTGAGTACGCAGGTCGTTCCCTCGGTGTGAACTAACTTCCAATTAGCTGTTCCAACGCGTCAAATTCGGACTAATGAGACTTCGGCCTGATGGAGGGCGTCGGCCGCTAATGGCCGAGGTGAAGGGGTCGAGCCAAGGACACGAGTCACCGGTGAGGGAGACGAGGGAGGAGATGTCGTGACCGCAGGAAGACACCGGCCCCAACCAGCGGGCCAATGAGAGGCTGAATAGGAGAAGGGGCACACACTTCAGGTGTGTGTGTGTGTGTGTGTGTGGGGGGGGGGGGTATGTCTCTGAATACTCCAGAGTGGGGAACGTTGTTCCTAAAACAGAGGCAAAGATTGTGCTATTGCTATTGCTATTGCTCAGATTGTGTGTGTGTGTGTGTGTGTGTGTGTGTGTGTGTGTGTGTGTGTGTGTGTGTGTGTGTGTGTGTGTGTGTGTGTGACTAATTCCTGGTAGTAATCTCCCCCCCCCCCTTTTGGTCTGTGTCTCTCTGCAGAACTTTGAGATGTTACTGTGACCACGCTGCACCGCTCATCTATATTTCAAAAGAGCCCTGTTGGTGTGTGTGTGTGTTTGTGTGTGTGTGTGTGTGTGTGTGTGTGTGTGTGTGTGTGTGTGTGTGTGTGTGTGTGTGTGTGTGTGTGTGTGTGTGTGTGTGTGTGTGTGTGTGTGTGTGTGAGAAAGAGAGAGCTGGGAAATTACTGCTTTAATTCACTGATCTAATTTAGCTTTTTAGGGCGGGTGGAATCAACAGTCCAGGGTCCATTGGACCTGCTGGGTCTGATGCCATGGCCCTGCTGATGCCCCGCCCACTCCTCTTCTCTACCTCCATCTGTCTGATGGATCATGGAGGTCTGGATCGTGGTCCATACCAACTATTCATACACTGTGTCATATTCATGTGTTTATGTATCTCTGTAATGATTCCTTCTGGACACATGACCTCTATTCTTCTGTCCATCATGGAGAGGGATCCTCCTCTGTTGCTCTGCTGAAGGGTTCTTCACTCGTTTCCCCCTGAAAGGGTATTTTCTGTTTTTGGGAAGTTTTTCCTGATCCGATGTGAGGTCAAAGGTTAGGGATGTCATGTGTACAGATTGTAAAGCCTGGCAAATTTGTAATTTGTGATAATGGGCTATACAAAATAAGCTGAATTGAAGCAGTGTATGTCGCTGTTGTGGGTCTTCTCTTGTATTTTAAATACTATAAGGATGACGCCTTCTTTTTGACAAAAAATAGCTGCAAAACCTATAATTGAAGTGGCAGAAAGAAGAAAGAAAAGTGCCAGTATCACTATTAAATTCTCAATTTTTAAAATGAATGAAAGATACTAGAGATTGATATTAAAAGGTTGGGTTTGTATTTTCATCATTTCTGGACCATTGTTATTATGATGAACTACAGCTACCACCCAAAGGGCTTCGATACTAAATTTGCTGAAGTAATTGAATATTGTATTATTCACACATCTCACAACCTTCTTTTATTAATTGGATCTCTCTCTACAAAATAGAAAGAAAAACGGACGCATGGCGTCGCTGTCCGGATGCCATCTGTATCGTATTTGCGTTCGTCCGACTCGTGAATGGCAGCGTGACCTTAAACAAGTCTTAAAAAATCTCAGCCAAATCAAATCATGCACCTTTATTTCTTGACGTTGTGCAACACTTGACTTTTCTTTTTCTTTTCAGGGGCTCCTACAAAGATAATTACGTTGTTGCATACGAGATACGTAGTTTACGGATAATCCCGATGTCACCATCACCGCTGAACCCCTGAGATGCCAAAGAGTATTCCCTTTATTATGAAGTTTTAAAAGCTGAAACGTCTGAGAAATATAAATGTGGCCGTGGGAAACATCAGACACGGAAGCCGGGGCTCACTCTCCGGATCTCTAGTCTGACTCAGACTGACAGCTGTCCAATTCATCACCAGCAGCCGGTGCCAGGGCTGGCAGCAAGACTTGTACACACACACACACACACACACACACACACACACACACACACACACACACACACACACACACACACACACACACACACACACACACACACACACACACACACACACACACACACACACACACACACACACACACACACACACACACACACACACACACACACACACACACACACACACACACACACACACACACACACACACACACACACACACACACACACACGGCACCCCGATGTTAGGAGAGGGATTTAAGGTCATCTAATGCCTGAGAAAGATAGTTGGGGAAGTTAATATGCTGAGGGGAGGAGAGGAGCTCACGCTGACCTTTACAGACCCACACTTACACCGGCCAACACCCCCAGGCTCTGTTCAGCGCCACTCCGCATCTGTGAGTGTGTTAGTGTGTGAGTGTGTGTGTGTGTGTGTGTGTGTGTATGTTACAAAAGGTTACTGTTAATTTGCTGCCACTATATTAAAAAAAAGGTACTAATGTTGGAGTTAATCAATGTGTGTCTTCCTCCTGCTTTTGGGGTCTGATGATACGTTAGAGTGACAACACGTCTCAAACACAGAGAGACAGAGACAGAGAGAGAGAGAGAGAGAGAGGCACACAGACACACACACACCTTATGTGGTAGGAAGAGGGAGTTGACTGCTGCTAGGAGACCGGCGGTGTCCGGGGCATCCCTCTGGCCACAGATCACGATCTAAGAAAAAAGAAAAGGAAGAAAAAAAACAGATAATAAAGAGAGGATGGAGAAACACGTTGGAGAGGGATAACGAGATGAGATGGTATCGGCAGAGTGAAATAAGACCGGGGGGGGGGGGGGGGGAGAGACAAGGTGACGCATCAAAGGAAGGGGAGGAAGTGCTAGAGGTCAACGCGGTATTGGCAGCAGTAATGAGGGGAGGCAGGTGTTTCCTCGGCCCCGGAGCTCGTTACCCGTCGCCCCGACTCCCCGCCCCCCGACTCGTCCTCCGCGGGTCACGCACGACTGACAGAAAGCTCGCCGTCCTCCTCCTCCCCCTCCTCCTCCTCCTTGTCTCCGTTCCCTGCCACTGTGCTTCTACGCTAAAAAGTTTCCTCACACGGTGAAACTTCTTCTTGCTCGCTGCTGCCAGGCTCGCCGAGGGCCGTCGATAGGATGTCAAACAGATGATGTAAGCGAGGCAGAACCAACAAATGACAACTTTTGGAACAGGGGGGGATTCAGTGTGCATGTCTGTAGAGGGCGGAGATAACCGCCTCAACACGGTCGCCTCTTAAGAGGGACTTATCAAAACTGAAACTCAAGTTAGAAGTCATAGCCTTCATATCAGATATCACTTCATATCAGGTCTCACCTCATATCAGGTATAAATAATGTATTAGTATCGGGTTCTGAAAGGAGAAAGTGACTCTTTGAATGACTTTTACTTGATGCTTGGTCTCATTATTTCCCCCCAGGGCTACAAACACTTCTCGTGGTTTTCTAACTGTGTAATGACTTGGCTTGGAACAGATTGCACGAGATATTAAAGTGTCATTTGGAAGTTAAATAAACCAAACCTCTGACAGATTGGTGGGAAACCTCTTACATCTTTAGCGAGTGGCAAATAAAACCCGACTTCTCTGGGAGCTGAAGGTTGTTGCGCTAGCGTCTGATCTACCCGGCAACATAACTTCTCACCCGATGCAGAACATGGAATTATACACGTCCAATAATAATGAAACGTATGTACGGATCAGACAAGGTTATTAAAGATCCGAGGTTTTGCTGATTGATAATAGCTGTGAGTTCACGGAGCCACCGGCCTCTCAAGAAGCTTCTTTTTTTGGGGGGAGCGAGTCATTTGGACGCAAAACGTGATTTTACACGCCCCTTCTGCTGAATTCTTGCGCTTCCAAGACCGTGAAAACCAGTTCAGGCCGAGCAGCCGAGCCCCCTCGGCGGTGGACGGGGGACTCACCTGTTGCAGCGTGTGGTGCTCGCTCACGAGGGCCTGGACCATTTCCGGCAGCGCTATGGGCACGTTGGTCAGCCGGTCGGAGAACGCCGCCAGCAGCTGTCGCGCCCTCTGGAGCCACGCCCCCCTGTCGCAGTAGTGGGACAGACGCAGGAGGTTGGACGCCGACACCGAGTTAGCGCTGGGCTCGGCTCCGTCCTGATCTGATGGACACACACACACACACACACACACACACACACACACACACACACACGCAGAGGCCATAAGTTTACCGACTAAGTTTACTGATATATATAATATATATATATATATATATATATATATATATATACATATTTATAAAATATATGTATTTATTATATAATATAGTATATAATATATATTACAATATATATAATATATTATATAAATAAGTTGTTTTTTTATTTAGCTAATAGAATTTTAGTTTTATTATTTATCTTTTGTATAGTTAAGAAGTTACTTTCTGCTCCACTACGTTCACCAGCTCGTCACCCATTGGTTACCCTGGATCTGATGTCATCTCAATCGCATCACTGTTAAAAACATTTTTAGAAAATATATATGACGAGTTCATGGCCTCCAGTTCTTTTCAGTTCTGAGCCCACACAGAAACCCACACTGCAGTCATGTAGCGCTACAAATCTCTGAGATGATGGACATAAAAAGTGAACACAGTCGTGGTCACGTGATCAATAATAACAATCAGACGGTGATGGCACTCAAACCAAAGGAGGTCGGATGTGTCAAACAGGACGAACGGACATATATTATATCACGTCTGCACTGGAGTCTTTTATGAGGCATACATCTGGTGAGGCATCGGATACGAAGCTAAGAGGAAAGATGGCGAGCTATTCAGCCCCCCCCCCCCTCCCTCCCTCCACCCACCCACAGTAAACAACTGTCCCAGATCTCCATGTGTGGTGCGATGGGACTAACAGATGAGCTCATGCCCCGTTAAGTGATCGGCCCTTATCTCTTATCAGTGTCCAACGAGAGCCTGGAGGTGATCTTCTCATGACCCATGACCTCGCACCCCTGCTTCCCATGCCAGAGTCTACGAATGTGTGTGTGTGTGTGTGTGTGTGTGTGTGTGTGTGTGTGTGTGTGTGTGTGTGTGTGTGTGTGTGTGTGTGTGTGTGTGTGTGTGTGTGTGTGTGTGTGTGTGTGTGTGTGTGTGTGTGAGAGAGACTTTTGAGTCGGTCGACTCAAACTGCAATTCTAGGTCAAAAGACTTCCCTCCACGGACTCATAACTGCCGTACATGGAATCTACTATATATTTTATGGCAAGCATGCATTTACAATCACATATAGATGCAAGGGACACACACACACACACACACACACACACACACACACACACACACACACACACACACACGTGACTGAACTGCAGCACCAATTGTATTAGATCCTGCAGTACGTTTCCTCTCCCAGAGCCCCATGGCGAAGGAGCCTCAAAGCACAACACACACACACACACACACACACACACACATACACACACACACACACACACACACACACACACACTACACCGAGTGAGTCTCTCCTCTTAAAGAGCTCCTCTGAAGGGGGTCGTATACACGGCCGAGACTAAACTGCCTTCAAACACAAACACAAACACACACACACACACACACACACACACACACACCCCTATATTACCAACAGTGGAGTATTTACGGTACACCGCCCGTGAGTGTATCGTTCTTTCTGGTCTTTTTGAACAATAAAAAGACGAAAAAAGAGCCGTGATGGAAACGCCTATAAAGACGGTGCAATAACAAATAATAACAAGAATAAATTGTGAACAACGGGAGTCGATGGAGACTTCACTGACCAACATGCAGCTGATGTTTCCTATTTTCTTTACGTCGGAACGAGAATTCTGGGCCACAAGCGACGAGAGAGAGATCTCAACAAACACTGCAGACTTTCTCCAAATAAAAGTTGAAAACACTTAAAACAGATAACGTGTATCATTTTAACATTACTCCTACACACACACGCACACGCACACGCACACGCACACGCACACACACACACACACGGAAGCGTGGCAGGGCTGTGAGAGGTAGTGTGGTGGGGTAATCCGTCTTGCGGTGACAGGCCACGGCGTCCCCACTGCAGCGGGCGTAGCGTCACTAATGGGCTTCAACCCCGCACGCCCCCGCCGCCATCACGGCTCCGTCAATCCTCTCCGATGAGAAAGCTCTCGCACGTCGGCTTCGATAAACACACACAGAGATGCAGGTGTGACGGCGGGCAGGGACAGCCCTCAAAACACACACACACACACACACACACACACACACACAGGCAGCCATCATCTGTTATCTGTCAACAAGAACAACTATTAGCTCCCCCCCCCCCCCCCCGGCCATCTGTGGCACGTCGTTCCCGTCTCAACTACTTGCTCCAGGCTATCCGTCTTTGGCACACGACTTGGTGAGCGCGTCTTCTCCTTTTTAGGTGAAGAAACACGGCGCCGTGCCATCCGGAAAACATTCTAACGGACAAATATTCCAGACACGATTCTTAAATATCAGTATTTGTAGTTTAAAATTGGGGTGTTGAATAAAAAAGGTACATTTTATATTACTACGATTATATGGAATCATGCACCGTAGAGGAGCGTGGGATTCAGTGACCAGAGACAGTCTCCACAAAGTCACGTCACTCTTTGGTTTGTGGACCGCAGTTTTGATTTTACTCTAAATTTACCATCATTTATTAAATGAGCATCACGCTGTATTGAAGAAGACTTGAAACTAGAGATTAAGACGTAACCTCTTGTTTACTGAGGGAATAAATCAAGTTATTTTCTCATAGAGTTCTATACAATCAGACTTATTCTTGCAACCAGAGGAGTCGCCGTCCTCCTGGTCAGTAGAGAGAATGCACATTTTAAGACACTTCTGCAAAGAACCAAGGTTTATTTTCTTTTTCAGTTGTAGACACAAAAAACTAAAATGTGTATCCTGTTATGGCAATAAAAGAAGCTGGTAAAAGACAGGATGAGATCCATCAGCAGGGGGAAAAAGACTTATTGTTTTCCCTCAATTTCCTGCAGCTCGCCACAGTTTCACGATATTTCTACACTTCGGTTAGGGGACGGACGTCTAGACCAGAAAGTTCTGGGGTGCAGGTGGCTTTGTGACCCCCCCCCCGGGCTTAAGGCGCACCTGTCAACCCGGAGTGAGCGTGAACCTCGGACTAGTGCAAGATGCACGGCCTGAGAGGGGAAACAAAAGGAAACAGCCAACAGCTGTAAGAGACAGGTAACAGATCAAAGGTCAACGCCTGCATGTCCACGAGGTGAAGAGGGGCCGCTGTGAATGTCAAGGTCAGGCACATTGCTATTTATATCCCATCAATCCATCAGAAACTGAAAGAAATTGAATAAAACTTATTCCACTTATTAGAATAAAAAAAAGGTGGATTCATCTAGTGTTTTAATGTCACACTGTCTTCATTAACTTTAACTTGTATGCTAATAGTGAAGCCAACACCTGAGCTCAAATGAAAGGTTGAAGGGCACCAAAAGGACAAAAAGAAGGAAGATGCATTAGATAAAAAAGGTTAAGACGTGATTGTGATGAGGCAGGAAGTGGATGTCAGCTTCCCACCGCGCTGCTGTTCCAATCTGTCACGAGGCAGATGGTGGAGGAGTCACGATGGAGACGCATCTGACAGGTCGGGTGGTAAAAGCAGCTGAAGAATCAGAGCGTCAGGCCTCCACTGCTTTCATGGCGGAGAAGTTCGACTTGAGTGAGAGACAGTTGCACTTTACTGGAGGAGGAGGAGGAGGAGGAGGAGGAGGAGGAGGAGGAGGAGGAGGAGGAGGAGGAGGAGGGGCTTATCCTCTACCTGCTCCCTCCATCTGTTCCCCCTTGCTTTCCCCTCCTGTGGTGAAGTGATGGCGATTAACGGGTAGAGATGTTACAGCAGCTTCTCCTTGACCTCCAAAACAAATCGATAAGTGTTGAGGAGATAATATTAATAATAATGTTGCCAAATGAATGACACGCTTCTTTTTCTCTCTCTCCCTTCAGATCAATGCAACCAGATCGTGGCGATGGGCTGATATGAACAGACTGTGCAGCGTCTGCAGGCCCAACATCCAGCATGTATTCCTATCCATCCGTGTCCAGGCCACAGAGGAACGCTCCACCGACAGTCCTTCGCCCGTCCATCAACCCTTCACTGAATCTCTCGACCTATCAGAGCGACCGCCAGCAGCAGCGGCGTCGAGGCCTTGTGTATTTTCTACGGGTGGACGACCGCAGTCTGCTGTTATCGTCGGTCCGCCGCTTCTACCCAGACGGAAATATCCCCCACATCTTTTCGCTTCTGCTCGAGCGCCACCACGAGGCGGACACGTGGCGTGTTTTGGACCAAATGGCGATTGGAGGCATTGCCGAATCCCGCAGTGCAGACACGGCGCCGCCCCACGCGGTCAACTGGGCCTGATGTTTATACGAGTGCATCCAAGAAATTTGTATTGAAATACATGGCTTTGTTTTTTTATAAAATACAGGCTACGCATTACACCAAAAATACCAAAGAGCACATATCTTAAGGAGCTTGTAGTACCATATTGCCCCACTAGAGCTTCCTCACTAAATACGGGGCTACTTGTGGTTCCTAGAGTTTTAAAAAGTAGGATGGGAGTCAGAGCCTTTAGTTATCAAGCTCCTCTTTTATGGAACCAGCTTCACCTTCAGTTGGGAGGCAGACACAGTCACCTCATGGAGACTGAAGAGTTTCCTCTGATAGTCTTATAGTTAGTTCTCAGATGAGTGTGTTTCAGTTGTTTATAAACCTAGAGGAGAGCAAACTGAGCTTTCATTCATTTGAGTATTATTTAAATGCTCATTTCTCAATAGACCAGAAACCGTTTCTCTCTGCTGTGTATCTGACGATGTCTTGACTGCCTAAAGTGAAGGGGAGGGGGGCTGGGTATTCCAAGATCTAGACCGGTGACCTCTAATGAGAGGTGGGTGCATCCTTGCCCTCACCCTCCTTGAGGCGCAGCAGCACGGCGCTGTCCCCGGGGTCGCTGCAGAAGTATCCGCCGCCCTGCTCGTCCCAGAAGAGCGCGTCCTGCCGCTGCTGCAGCTGCTCGGCCCACTGCAGCCACCGCGGCCGCAGCGTGGCCTCGTACAGGTCCAGCGCGCCGCAGATGACGAAGGCGTAGTCGTCCAGGAAGCCGGAGATGGGCGTCGATCTGGAAGAGGGGCGAGGAGAGTCGGCGTTAAAAATGCATCGACGGAGACGGAGACGGGTTACCGCCGGTGAACGAGTTCAGCTTCTTGCTCTCTGCCTTCATGAACCAAAACGCAGTGTTTGCGTCGCCCGGAGATGATGGAGCTGCGGTTTCAATCAGACGGCGTAGACAACCCAGAGGAGTTGGCTCGGGAAATAGAGAGCCCGAAGGAGCACCGCTGACAGAACGGGGGCTACGTCAGGATGAGCATGGCGGGCGGGGTATAATCTTACCCTGCAGCATTTTTCTCAAAAGGGAAATTATTCATATGTCTTTTTTTCCCGTCACACTGTAGGAGACACACTCACACACACACACACACACACACACACACACACACATACACACACACATTAGGCAAATGTGGTTACGGTTAAACCCACACATCTAGAATCAGTGTGGCACCCCCCCCTCCCCCCCCCCCCTAGCGTCTACGCTCTTCCCACCAAAGTCCAGAGCGCTGCTGCAGTCCACCATTAATCCGACCCCCGTTTGTCTGTATTAGAGATGAAGAAAAAAGTGATGAAATTCACGGGCGCTGCAAGTTGTGTCGCCTTAAAAAAAATAATGTTGGAGCATAACTTCTCCAATAACTAGATTTAAGTTGTACTTGCTGATATGAGGAGAGGAACCACATCGCCATGAGAGTGCTGTGACATGTATCCATGACAACTGTGTCTTGCCTAGTCAGACTTCTCTTCAAGCAGATATCAGCAACAAAGTAGTTACTGTTGAATAAAAGTAAAATAACAAAAAATGGTATTATGAAAATTTATTTAGGTCCAATGTAGATGTTCATTGGGGCTTTTTCTCGTATGTGTATATGGAAATAATTATTATGTAATATAAGCAATGCTGTGATGGCACCATGATGTTTTCATTAATATCTTGTTGAAGGCTGACACCAATATGAATGACATTTGTTAAGTGTTGAAAAAGCGAAAAAAAAGGGGAACCATACAGATGTTTTATTTATTACGATTATAGATAAATATATATCCTACTCCTCCATCGCTCTCTTCCCCTCCAAGAACCACCTCCTCCTCCCTCCTCCAACTCCTCCAACTCCTCCTCCACATGTCAGTGGAGGCGTCTCCAGCCTTAGGGATGACAAACGTCCAGAGGCCCCGTGACAAGTGGAAAGCGATCCCTCAGAAACCCCCGGCAACCGTCTGCTCCGCTCCTTCAGCGAGCCATTTCCTTGAAAGCGCCTTCGCCGGTGTCCCGCGTCGCACCGCGGCCCTCGGGGGACCGTTTCATAATAATGGCTTCCCTAACGATTGTGTGGTGCGCCGGCTACTCTGCTCCGACGGGGAGGAACCGATGTGGGACACATCGACTCCCGTGAGAACGTCCCCGAACGATAATCGTTACACATGAAATGACTTCATGGTTTACGGAGAATGAGCAACGAGGGCGGGAGATCAGACGGAGACACAGAGACAGTCGGAGAAACGTTCCCACGTTTCCACTCGCATTCCAGTGTTTCTCATCTCTCTCACTCACACACACACACACACACACACACACACACACACACACACACACACACACACACACACACACACACACACACACACACACACACACACACACACACACACACACACACACACACACACACACACACACACACACACACACACACACACACACACACACACACATTAGAATTCCGGGAACAGGTTGTCTGAGAAACCAAACTGAGATCTGATCAGGAAGAAAGAAATGTGACTATAACATGTTTACAAATCAACACATAGGCCAGACAGCGCGGGTCACAAGAGCCATGTAAACACTGGCTGCCGTCATCTGGGGCCTTTTGCCGGATACAACCCCCGTATCTTCATCGTTCCTCCTCTTCAGTCGCGTGAAGAGGAGCCGGTCCTGGACTCGAGTGCATCGTTCTCCTCGGTCCTCATGAGCCCGGCGTTGATGTGTGTGTTTCTCACTCTGCATCAGCAGCAGGTCCCGAGGTTACAGTCGGCTGGTCGCTCCTCGCTCCCAGCTCGATAGAGACTCTGCTTTTGTGGTTGTTTTGTGTCTTTTATGAGGTCTTTTACTTGTTATCCTGTCTTTTGTTATGAGGCACTTTGCGATTTTTTATGTTGTGGGAAATAAACTAAAATCAATCCACTGCTTGCAAGTGCTAACTGGTGCTATGGCCAACCTGATAATCCCTCTTATTTTTACCAATATTAATATCACGATTATTCATTGATTTCAGGGTCAAGAATATGAATTTCTCTATAATATACAGTATCTTACATTACACTGACACTTTTCTGCAAAGCGACTTACAATCATGTTGCCTTCATTCCCCGTTGACACGGCAACAGGCAGCAAGTGTTATAAGATGGTTCGCTTTACATCAACGGTCTGCCGGCACATTTACTTTTATTTAATTTTCTGCTGATGCGGTGGCATTTCAGCCTCACGCAGTCACAGCCACTGGCCAACGGAAGGAGGAACCCAGGAGGGGCGGCGAGCAACCCACCGCGCCACCGTGCGATGGCGTTCCCAGGCTGAGAGGACATCCTCAGCCTAGTCCGGTCAAATTCAAACGCATACAGTGCTGCGTATTGTCCCGCAACAGAGACTCTCCTCTGCACGTCATATTACATTCAACAGGCACGTCTGTAACCCAATTAAATTAAGAGCAATCTGGTTTCAAATGCAGTGCGATCGAGGCTAGAGGAGCAATGGGATGATAGCTGTGCGGTAACCAGGTTACCGCGGCGCATGTGGACATGTTCTCTGATTTCCTGCCATAACCCGATTTCAACCTATAGTCTCGTTTCCTGTCAGTTAGTCATCCCGGGACAAGACAACTGCTCGTTGCTTCTCGACTCCAAGTAACACTACTCTTCATTTGTATTCGCCTGAAGAAGAAGAAAAAGAAGAAGGCAAATCCTGTCGATAAAGCACCAAATAAACGTGATCAGCAGGAGTTAAACGGCCTGGCTGCTTCTAGACTGGTTTTTTGAAGGGGCCCGTTTAAGGGTCTCCAACAGAACTACATGGAACAAAAATGACGCAATATTTTTATTTTTTGTTCACCGTTTTCTAGATGACAAGATCAGATTTTTTCCTTGCACACAGAAACAAGGCCGCAGCTCGTTCAGTACCGAGGTGATGGATTGTGTTACTTTTTCAATTCAATTCAGATTATTTTGTAGTGCCCAATATCACAAATTTGCCTCAGAGGGCTTTACAATCTGTACACAGACATCCCTGACCTCTGACCTCATATCGGATCAGGAAAAACTCCCAAACAATAGAGAAAACCCTTTCACAGGGAGAAAAGGGGAGAACCCTTCAGGAGAGCAACAGAGGAGGATCCCTCTCCAGGATGGACAGACTAATAGATGTCATGTGACCAGAAGGAATCATTACACCGTTACAACACATTCAATGAGTATGAGTGTATGAATAGCTGGTAGTCGGCATGGACCACGATTCAGACCTCCATGATCCATCAGGCAGATGAAGGTAGAGAGGAGGAGTGGGCGGGGCATCAGCAGCGCAAATTCCAATGGACTTTCTGTTTTATACGTCCTATTAATTTAACCTCTTCTTTGCTCCTGGAGACATTTAGTTTTATTTAGTTTGTATTTTATTTAGATAAAAAGTCTATTTCCCGTCACATTTTGGTCACAAATGTGTTAAAATGTACATAAATAATCCCTAATCCATCCACCTGACTACATGCTCATAACCCAGATGTCCGCAATAGGAGGCCCCTCTGAACCGTGTAGTTGTATGTAACAGGTGGTGCAAGATATTCAGCGCAGACCAAACAATATTTAAACTAGAATGGGCACTCGGTAGAGCGCATACCTTCGCATATCACAAGATTGAATTATGAACAATTTGGCACTAGTTTCACGCAAATCGGATGCCAATTAACCGAGATATCGCAAATTTACGGTTTTCACCTTTTCGTGACCTTGACCTTGACCTTTGACCCAATCACTCCCAAAAACTAATCGATTGTTCCTTGGGTCATGACCAATCATCATCCCACCAAGTTTCATAAGAATCGGCTCAGTTTTGTCTGATTTAGACGAATAACTGACGGACGGACGGACATATTCACAAACGCCGGCGAAAACATTACCTTCTGCATTTTCAATGCAAAGGTAAAAAACTAATTCTCTTACATCTGTTGCACCTCCATCTCGTCGCCACGGTAACAGGACCTGAGCATGGTCTGCCGCTCGGCGTCCCACAGGTGCTCCTGGAGGAAGTCGCCCGCCTGCACCGCCCTCTGCAGCAGGGCCTGGTCGCCCAGCACGGCCCCGACACGGGCGTAGGCCGACAGCATGAGACCTGAGGAGGAGGAAGAGCTGCTGGAATACATGATGACGATGATGATGATAGATGAGGGTGGTGGAATGGAAAAATGACTTTTGCCCAGAACATGGCATCCCCCGTTGGCTGAGGTACAGGTGTGTGTCGCCACAATCCCGGCTCAGTTATTTCCACCCCACGCTTTGAACTTTCCATGTTCCCCCTCTCCATGTTCCCCCTCTCCCTCTCCATGTCCTCCCTCTTTCCCCGCACTCGTCTTTCATGTAGCCGAATCAAAGTGTGGTTGAGTGCACAGGCCGCTCTTCAAAGTGTGGCGGCGGAGGACAGGTGATTAATGGAGGGGCTTCTTCATCTGAGAGGAGGAGGAGAGCCTTGCGTCTAATTGGAAAAGTTCTCAGAGATCGCAGCGCCTCATTACCTCACTAACACACGCCGTCTGGAGACGGCAGCCCCGGGAGCGGAACCTGCCGGTCGGTATGTGTGTGCGTGTGCGTGTGCGTGTGTGTGTGTGTGTGTGTGTGTGTGTGTGTGCGCACTTTGTGTTCTTGTAATTGATCACCTCGGAGACAATGTGCTGGACGAACAATCCAAATTGGCGTCACACCAATGGAAAGTGACAACAAGTGCCTCTATGATAATCTATAAATTATAAATTAAAGTGTGTATAAAGCCGCCACCTGTCAAAGGGCGATACATATTGTTTTGACTACTTGTATATCTATAAAAAAAGAGACAGAGCAGACTCCATCTGCTGGGGAGACTGAGGTCAGCCATCTTTTCTGGAGTGGTCTTCTGGTGCAGCAGCATCACGGCGGCAGACAGGAAGACGATGAACACGCCGGTGAAGAAGGCCAGCGGCGTGTATACTGTTCATCATTCACAGGGTTCTTTAGAACATTTTATGTATTGAGAGCGTATGTCGGCTTATATTTTGAGCGTTTTCTTAAAAAAAAAATATATATTTATGTGATAACACATTTCCATGACTTTTCCAAAATGTATAAGATTTAAGTTTTTTCCATGACTTTTCCAGGTTTTCCATGACCGTACGAACCCTGCATTCAGTTTACTGATTTATTTACCGTTAATCTTTCTATGTCATTTGTGCCCTTTACCCCTTTGGCTGCTGTGATCCTGTGGATGTCCCCACTGGGACTAACAAAGGATTATCCTCCCTTGGTTAGTTCTGTGACTCGGAGCACCGGGTGGTTCGGTACCACCGCTGTGAACCAGTGGTCTGGTAGTGTGGGATAAATACAAACAAAATCAACGCTTATGGCTCATGGAAAAGGATAAGCAACATGAGAGGCTATTGATATACCACAATAAACTTTTAATTTGATATTTAATGTCTAAATCAGTATGAATCAGTTTTATCCCAGTGGAAGGATTCAGCCCTGAGCACAGACACATCTCAAATAGTTTGTAGTTTTCTAAGGAGCTTGGATCACAGCGTGCCAACCTCACCTAGATATAAAACATCAAAGTACGAGAGGGCGCCAACGAAAACACAAACAGCTCCGACTTCACCCCTGATTAGCTGCAGCTATTGTATTTGTTGAGCCGATGCATCCCTATGGATCCATTACACGGCCGTGCACCGTCCAGCTTGAGGACCGCCGTCCGGTTGGTCGGTCCGGTAATCCTACGGCATCACACCGAGGCCGACCTCTTCCAATTATGCCGACTGCAACTAGAGATAATTGAGTTTGCGTGTAATTATTTTGCATATGCAAACTCTGAAAACAACAGCGTTAATTTGACCACCTACAGGGGGGAAAGCAAAGCAAACACTTTTGATGATCGGGCCCCGCTGAGTACGAGCCGCTTTCATCCCCGTGGCTGAGGAGCCAGATGGCCTGCAAACATGTGTCAACAGTAAACTGGGCTGGCCAGTAAAGTGAAGCCTGAAGTTATGATGATGGTGTTGTTGGAGCGTGGATGGATTCTTGACGGACGGACCGGGCCCAGGGCCCACAGTGCAGGGCCCTCGCCTGCTTTCCCATAAAATGTGTCACTCAAAGAGTCGTGTACGCCTACTCATTAGACTCAAAATGACCACTAGGAATCTAAAAATGAGTCAGGAGACACAAACCGACTATGACAAGGGGCCAAACGACCACAGAGACACAAAACTACTTCAAAGAGAACAAAACAGACTCACCACGACCATGAGAAGGGGCCAAACAACCACAAAGAGACTCAAGGTCGACAACCACACAGAGACACAACACAACTGCAAAGAGACACAATGACCAAAAAGAGTCACAAAAAAACTATTAAGAGACACAAAAAGGAGCAAAAACAACCACAAACAATAACTACAAAGAGACAAGATGATCACAAAGAGACACAACACCACAGAGATGCGTAACAACTACAAAGTCTGTGTGTCTCCCTCCTATGCTGGTGGGCCACGGGGCCCCATAGGCCCCGTAACCCGCCCTGGACTTGTAGTCCAAACGTACACGTCAAGTTATCTGGACCTTACCGCTCCAGGAGGCCAACATCTTGGTGTCCAGATGTGGGCGTGGCCGGCTCCGCCTCACTTTTGCCATGTGCGTCCTGGCCGAGGCCAGGAGCTCGGCGGCTCTCTCCACGCTGATGCCAAAGCGAGCAGCCGTTAACTCCACTGAATAGCGCACGATCAGCACATTCTGGCCCTGCAGCTCCCCGTGGGGGTCCTGGCAACGGACGGAACGGGGGATGAGAGGGAGATTGCAGGAAATGAGCTCGTCCCCGACGGCAACAGCCATCACGCTGATGCCCCAACAGGGCAGCTTCACACGCCGTCTGAGATTTAGTGATGAGCGTTACTTTTCTCATGGTCGGATTCACGACCTCCGGTCCCACGGAATGTAGCGTTGGTCTTGTGGCAGTGCAAGTCGACTGACCTGCTCCAGGGCGACGTTGCCTTGCTCCTTGACCCCGTAGTGGTGCATGAAGACGTCGGCCCGCGTGGCGGCTCGGGCGGCGCCCTCCACCGCATCCGGCAGATGCTCACGAACTTCCGAGGCGGTCCAGACGCAGAAAGCCCCCTCGCGCTTCTCCGGCCCCCCCGACGCCGGGACGGAGTCGGCATCCTCCGCACTGTAGAAGCCTCCGGACTGTCCGGAGAGGGGAGAGATGCTGTTCAATGCCACGTGGATTTGGGATCATAATGAATAGCTTTGACTGTGTGAACATGCATACTGTGAGACAGGGTCCATACACATGTGACCAATGGATATCCAGGACTATACTCTGTGTATACATGAGATGAGACAATAGTTTAATTAAAAGAATAAATATTCATATAAATGTTTAAATCCATCCATCATATGTAAATGAATATATGACTATAACACATTCCAAAAACTTTAGGGATTTCATTTTTTTCAAGGACTTTTCCAGGCTTGGAAACAACCATTATTTAAATTTTACAGGTTGTCATGTTTTTGTTGCCCTTTACGGTTGACACACCATGGAGTAAAGCCACAGGAGGGGCATTAAATTGAAAAGCATTAAAAACTAATTTGAATAGAATTACGAAAATTACAAAATCACAGGACCGGCAAACCTTTGGCAAAAACAACGACCTGGAACGACGTACGTGACACAAATTAATGAGCGAACGCAGCGGGTAGGGGCCGACAAGCGTGTGCACGATGTCACTCATCGTGAAGCCTGCCCTCTGGGCCATTACTTCATTCCCACAGAAAGTCGATACCTTTTAAAAGAACTGTCAAGTCAAACGTGTTTCGATTTTCTATCCAAAATATATAAATAGAAAGTAAAACGTGTAAGTTTAAAGCCGGGTAGATGAACCAATCCCTATCAAGTGGGGAAGTACGCTCGGTCCGGACCCGTAACTTGACAAGGACCGTATTACGCAATGTGCCGTGGAAGCCGCGATGAGAGCTGGAAGAGTCAACCTCGCGTCCCCAGCCGCTGGAGCGCAGAAGAAACAAGTCTACGGGGAATTGCCATGGCAATTCATCGGCGCATAATTACATATTAAATCTTCGGGAGTGTAATGATTACAGCGAGCGTGGTATTAATTGTGTGCCCCGCCTGTCGACTCATTAATCAAAAAGAAAGAAACAAAGCATTTGACCCTCAGGGGAGAGCAAAAGGTTAAAGAAGCTATTTGTCAGCGGGTGCCCACCACTCGCCCTCGAGGGCGTACGAGCACACACACACATACACACAGACGCACGCACACACACACACACACACACACACGCGCACACATACATTATCAGACACATAATTCACATCGTCTGGGGGAATTTACAGGTACTGTTTATTTCCTTTTTGGTCAGCAGTAGATACAAACAGACTGCTGCATTTCCTACATTTCATATTTCCCCTGAAAATATTTTCCTCCAGAATTAAGATCTAAATTAACCGGAAGATATCGCATTTAAAAGAAAGACAATTTGAACTCACCAGAACCAGGGTGTCACAAAGTGATCAGTTCATTATTAATACATTAAAAAGGGACTTTTTTAAAAACATTTTTAAAAAAGAGTCCTGAATAAAGTCCCAACGGCTTGGTTTCGCCAACATGCGTTTCAAACCACCGCGTCAACACTGACTGGATTTCTTTTAACGTTGAGGTCAAGTTTGGAGAAGCAGTAGCGGCGCGGGCCAGCAGCAAAATGTAGTTTAGCCCCTTTAAAAAATAATCTGTTGAAGTGCCGTCAGAGATTTCCTTCCAGCAGGAATTTTAATAATATAATAACACAAAGAAGCTAATTGATCGTGGGGACCAGCAACGCCTGTGTTCTGCGAGGGGAAAAACAAGGAAGGGAACGTCCGAAAGCAGAATAAATCTATGAAAATAATCGACGTATAGCGTACGCCTAAACTGATATAATTTTTTTTTAGCTGGGTGCCTGGGCCTTGCAGCACATTGCTTTGCTCCCGTGTTCTCTGTCCGTCATCTACTGTGGGTAGTAAAGTAATACGCCGAAATCCAAACAATGTCTCTAACTGGAATAATCACAATCTCCCTGGTGCCCCATGCAACGGGTAAAACACACACACACACACACACACACACACACACACACACACACACACACACACACACACACACACACACACACACACACACACACACACACACACACACACACACACACACACACACACACACACACACACACACACACACACACACACACGTGAAAGGCCAACACTGGTGTTGCAGTGGCACGTGAACCATCCACACACTCCATTGTCCGTCTCCACTCGTGTTCATTGGACCGCAGCAGGTTGTTTTCAGGAGGGTGTGTCTCCGTGTGTCTCTGTGTGTCTCTGTGTGTTAAGCAGCCTCACCTTGTCACTCAGGTCTCTGGAGACGTAGAGCAGGATGTCCTTAGCCACATCTGCAAACATCTGCTCGCCCGATACCTGGAAGAGCAGGAACACACAGCGCACACCTGCTCAGGGTCACGGTTCAACCTCAGCGTCACCGGCACGGACGCATACGCCGGTGTATTAACCGGCAGGATCGCGCCGACAAAGCACGGAAATATATATATTTATATATATGTTCAGGAGATAATTGGTAAAAAAGTGACAACCTTACTAATGTGTGTATTAGCGCCTTCACCGTCATTATTTACTCTGATGGAAGAAAATAAATGTCTGCCAAGTCTCACAGCGACGACTTTCGCTGACTGGGTAATGTGCCGTTAAAGGACTTGGATAAGATGGCGGGATAATTACCCTGTCAGACACACAAACAAGAACACACACACACACATACCTGGGAGGCAGTTATGTAGGCCACAGCCAGCTGTGCCTGGTCGTACAACATCTTCTCAAAGTGGGGAACGTGCCACGAGGAATCTGTAGAGTAGCGGTGAAAACCCTGTGGAAGAGACATGAAGAGCCCAAAAGCCTCCTAAGTGCTTCTCATTTTCATTTGAATGTAAACAACACTTTATTACCATTATTTCACTGTATGTCGGACAAAAGAGACAAACGTACTTTTAATTTTCTGTATGTTCGACATTGGAAAACTGACAATAAAGATAACTTTGAACTTTTGAACTTTGCCCTCACCTGAGCCACGTGGTCGTGGATGCCGCCCAGCGCCATCATGCGGAGTGTGTGCAAAGCCATCTGCAGGGCCTCGACCCCTTCTGAGGTGGAGCGATGCACAGACCAGTAGGACATGAGGAACATCAGATTCACTGTGGGAGGAGGAGGAGGAGGAGGAGGAGGAGGAGGAGGAGGAGGAGGAGGAGAGAAGAGAGTCATATGAAGAGCGGTCCATCGATACCAGAAGCCCGAAGCGGGACTCTGGCCGAGTCCCTACCTGGGGTGGGGAACTTGGGAGCGTCCCGGAAGCCGCCGTACTCTTCCTCGTAGGAGTGCGCCAGCTGCTGGAAGCAGCGGCTGGCGACGGCCGGTGCCGGCGGCGGACCGTCTCCCGGGTTGGCGGTGACGGCCGTGCCTTTCTTCAGGGCTTCCAGGATCTTCTCTCCATTCGACTCCAAAGCCGGGCGGTTGTTCTGCCACTGGGGGGATCAGGAGCAAAG
Organism: Liparis tanakae; assembly: GCA_036178185.1. Classification (NCBI taxonomy): domain Eukaryota; kingdom Metazoa; phylum Chordata; class Actinopteri; order Perciformes; family Liparidae; genus Liparis; species Liparis tanakae. The sequence goes on from CM070105.1 coordinate 8,495,787, forward strand.
AAGGAATCAGGGATCTGAACATTCACTTATTAGATGACTCGGATTAATTTACCCCTCAGTTATCAACAGACACTTTAACGACTTCACGGTCTTTCTTTTCTTCACATAGCGGAGCTCTGTTGCGTTTCGCTCGAGACAATTTCTTCACAAGAGAGGGCTTTGTTATATTTTTAAAGTTCTTAGGTGGCACAAAGCCGGTGTTCGGCTTGCAGAACCCCCCGAGGTCGGGGCCGACCCTCTTCACTTCAGCCAGCAGTGGGGAAGCAGGACACCAGAACTTACCGTGAGGAGCGGCAGCGTTTATTCAGAGGCAAAACAAAACTTTTCACTGCTTTCTTTTCTACCACTTTCTACCGCCAATTTCTTGCCGCTCCCATCACTGCCGTCCCTCCTGAAGGACCCACGCTGCTCTCACCACGCCACGCTTCAATCACACATGGTTTTCATTGATGGAGGGAAACAACAACTCCGGCGTCACCTTTTCCCTGGAGCTGTTAAACACACTCGCTACTTATAAACCGAGAGAATAGTTATCGGCACATCTCTGTCGGGCCCCCCAACAGATACAAACTAGATGTGAGGAATCGTACTGTTTTAAATAGAGAGGTTAAACCCAACCACGGTCCAATCCCAGTGCCCCCCCCCCCGCGAAGGCCTCAAACCCTAAACCCTCAGAGAGTGAGAGGCTGCCAGGGCTTTAAATGGTGGAATTTTTACGAATGGGACAGCATATCACTTTACCATGCCAACGTCAGAAAATATTAAATATTTTATACCCTGATTTGAAAATCTTGCAAACTCTTTCATCACGAGATGAGACGTCATTTTAAATAATCTATTAGCTCATCTTTGTCAAAACAGCATCAATAACAACAAATTATGTTTAATAAATAAATATATTTATATATATTTTATATTGTGTGTAATATGTTCCATCATTAATGGTGTGTAAATGTAATTTATCAGGCTGAACACCAGTGTGTATTCTTCTTTTTTTTTTTACATCTCCTTGCTTCTATTGGTAACTGCATGTTTAACATCAACATTGCTATGAATTGTGGGTAATTCCCTTGGGCAAAGTCTTCATCTAATGCTGACTTACAGTAAGGGTTCATAAAAAGGCAACACATTTCAGCCAGAAGCCTTAAACAGCCCAAAACCGTCCCAGGCTTAGCGGGAGCGCGCCTCCAAACATGTGCTTGTGTGAGGTGGGATTTGGATTGGGCCCATTTTACCTGTTCAATGATCCGTTTCAGAACCGTTTTGAGCCCGGGACTTCTCGCGTGGTCCGTGGGTGGGAAATAGGTTCCTCCAATGAAAGGCCGGAGGTCCGGGGTCAGCCACACGCTCATGGGCCAACCTCCACTGCCGCTCGTCGCCTGTGGACACGCGCAACCAAAAGCCATGAGAAGAACCAAGACGCATGTGTGAGAAAATCTCACACAATCCCACACACCTGCACAAAGGTCATGTAGACCTTATCCACGTCGGGCCTCTCCTCTCGGTCGACTTTGATGCAGACAAAGTTGTCGCTGAGGATCTTCCCGATGTCGTCGTCTTCGAAAGACTCCCTCTCCATGACGTGGCACCAATGGCACGTCGAGTAGCCCACTAACGGCCGGAGGGAGTCACAGCAAACAGACGAGCGCAGCTGTCGTAAGTCAGCGTGACAACGCGGGGAAATACATCTCAATCCCTTCCTGAAACAATAACTCTGAGAGTGAGGTACAGGGGGGGTGGGTGGGGGGTGCTTCTACCTGATAAAAAGATTGGCTTGTCTTCATTCTTCGCTTTGTCAAAAGCGTCCTGTCCCCATGGATACCTGAAGCAAGCGGGACACTCTGTCACGTTTACAGAAAGGTGTCTCGAGTCGCACCTCAAAAAAAGAAAGAGAAAGAAAAGGTGGCACAATTACCAGTCGACAGGGTTGTGTGCGTGTTGCAGCAGGTAGGGCGACCGCTCCTGGGCCAACCTGTTGGTGTGTTTGGGGGATGGCGGTGGTGACATCCCTCCCGACGCCATGCTCATGAAGACAGGTGAGCTTGATGAAACAAAAAAAATGTAAATTAAAAACATATTTGCAATTTCACGCTTTTGATTGATCGAAAACAACAACAAAAACAGTCTCTAGATCAGGAGTGTCATACTCATGTTCACCTGGGCCACATCAGTATCACGGCTGCCCTCAAAGGGACGGTTTTAACTATTAAATAACTCTTTGCATTTGGTTATTGTTTATTCGAGTGTAGAAATAGTGTACATATGAAAATGTCTAACAATATAACATACATCAATTTCATTTTAAACCTTCAAAATAAAAGCACGGGATAGTTTTCTTAAATGTATTTAAGAAAGGGTGATCATACATCGTTCCTAGTTATCAGGGGCCACATACAATGACATACAATGGCCTTGCGTTTGGCACCTGTGCTTTAGATAGTTAATTATTCTTTTTTATAAAACCTCTGCAAGAATTCAATAATATTGCATGACAACAACTTAGGGGACATCCTCCTGGATGGCTACATCATCACGCTCCCCTTCTGTCAGTGACTGAAACAATGTTTACAGTGTACGTCCAGAGGGGCTGAGCAATAATAGAGCAACCAACAGACGGTGTGCATGGGACACGTTGGCGTTTCGTAGCAGGGCACCCTCGGGTGTCATTCATCATGTCCGATATGACTGCGTTTACTTACTGCGGTCAACTCAGCCGACACTCGGATCTCCGTGGTCAACTCAGCCGACACTTACATTTCTGTGCACCTATAGACTGATGTTGACGGTAAACACGTTCGATCGGGAGTGCACGAGGGTTTTGATAAAGTTAGCGGAAGGATTCACGTGACACATTATCCGGTTTTACGAAGTTAGCGGAAAAAACTTCCGTTTTTCAAAATAAAATGTTGACAAATCATACACTAGCATATAAAAGTAAGCAATTAACTGATGTTGTATCTTTATAGATATATAAAAAGATCGTTTCTGAAATTTAGCTTAACTTATAGTTTTATGAAAATAAAAGACAGACTTTTATATGTTAAAAAAGTCCTGTATATAGATTTCCCTGAGAGAAATCGTCTGAGTTGACCGCAGTGTTTACCTTGTAGGTGGTGCCGCACTGGTCCCATTAAGTGGCCAGTCGCTCACGCGCGAGGACACACGTCAACACGGTCACAGAGGAGAGGGGTCCTTGTTCCGACAGCGTGGAGCCGAGCTAACAGTTACACTTTAACTACATTAGTTTGACGGTGACCATTTCTGTCGGGTTGTTTTAACCCGCACGCACGCGCTGTTCAAGCGTCATCACGCCGATGAAGAAGCTCGCGCGCTGCTGCTCCTCCTCCAGTGACTAGCTAGGTTAGCCGTTAGCGGAAAGACATGTCAGGCCGACTTCCGCTCCACTATTCCACAATGTTTATGTCATTTTGCTCACAGTTATGGACTCACGGCCCTTAACACACGACTGAAAACAGTATCCGATAGGTTAGACCGTGTCTTAAAATTCGGCCCAAATGTCAGTGACAGACGAGACACGTTTGGAGACGAACTGTGAGGTGAAGCGGCTAAAGGCTTTAGCCGTTAGCAGCGCGAGCTCCTGACACCGACGGGTAGTCCTGTGAAAGAACGCCCGATATGTTATAAAGTAGTGCCATCTTGAAGGTTTATCCTGTCACGCGGAGGCGTCTGGACCTCCAGTTGAACGTCTGTTTCTCCCGGTGGCGAGGTTAAAAGTTGGGGATAAGTTAACTGCTTTTATATCGGGGGTTTCGCGTCCATTCACAGCGTCATGACGACAGACATGTATATTTATTAGCTAAATTAGACATGTCTGCTGGGAGTTTGAGTGACGCGCATTAGCCTCTGGGGGCTTTACCTGAGGTAGCAGGCCGTCTGTGGGCGGCGGAGGAGCGGTGACCTCTCGCTTGGTGGGTGGAGGATTGGTCTGAAACAGTCACCACGACCCCGCGAGTTCTGCAGAGCACCGTCCGCTCTCAGAAAAGCTGCAGGTAACAGGGGTGCGAGGCTATTTCTGGACGCCGACCGACGCCATGCCAGCCTTATCATCCTAGTCCCCCACCCTCCAAGCGTGTTGGTTATAGGTACCAGCCGAGGTTAGCTTTGTTGACATGGACCAGCCACAACCTTCAAACATGAGATGAAACCACGTTTTAATGCAATACCACGAGTTGACAGAAGATGGCGCTAAAACATGTTAGAGACACACACAAACAATGTTCTTCTTCTTCTTCTTCTTCTTCTTCTTCTTCTTCTTCTTCTTCTTCTTCTTCTTCTTCTTCTTCTTCTTCAATCATATTAAAAGCATACAATGGAAAACGGTCTTTCTTAGATATTTTAAATGTTTTGTCTTCTGGCTCTTGGTGTTTTTATTTAATTTGTCTTTTAGGTTTTATTTCTTGTTTGCTGTTTCATTTGATGTATTTTAGTTTTGGGCCGTTTGGTTTGATTTTTCTAGCTGCAGTGTGAGTTGAGTGTGTGGTACCTGGGATGTTTCTCACTATGCAAACTAAAATCCAGAGCTGCAATATGAAGGGGATTTAGAAGAACGTCTTCTTCTTCTTCTTCTTCTTCTTCTTCTTCTTCTTCTTCTTCTTCTTCTTACAATACATCATTGTTGTGTTAGTGAAGCCAGACAGCAAATGCAATGTAAAGAGAAATCAAGTAGAAATAAAAAAATGTTTTAAAAGTTTAGGAACGAAACAAAACTTTTTTCCCCTCCTATCTTCTCGTGAGTTTCAAAGCATTGAGCTCGATAACCGTTTGGACGAAGTCATCGCAGGTCACCATGTCGGACGCCACAATGTTCACAGGCGTCTTGGCAGCTTGCAGTTTCACCCACCACAGCATCCTCGGCAGGCCCCTCCGGATGACGTTGGCGAGGTTGTCGCAAGGGCGGAGGATGTACTGGAGGGTCCTGGCATCCTCCGGCAGGGTCAAGTTCAGGCCACACACAAAGAAATCTGCCGGTTCATGGTAGGTGGGTGGGGGAGAGAAAATTATAGAGCAGAAATCATTTCATGGAGCATATTGTACATCCTACAAAATGTCACTGTCACCAAACCAAACCTTGTGTTGTTAGCAAGAGGAGCAACTCACACTGAACGGGCCTCTCCTTCTCCAAGATGTGCTGGAGTTTGGATTCTATGTGAGTGGTGTTCATAGTATCGCCGTAGAAAAACGGTATTTTACTCCATATCTCGTTGTGCTGATTTGTCGGATAACCGTATGAGACGATGACGTTTCTGCCTTTGTCCCAGCAACTCCTCAGAGTCGGGGCGTCCTGTTGTGATACATCGGAAGACTTTCATTTTGGAACTGGTGCTAGCCCAAACTAATTAGTATTTGTAGGCTTTGAATACCTTACGGTAGGTAGGTATAGGCGCCTATTTAAAACTTCAGATGTTTCGAAGTGGGGTCGTGGGAGGTACTGCAAAACTTGCCTAACAAAAAAAAGAAATCAATAACGCTTGAGTGTGCACTAGTTGGATTATCTTATCTTATCTTTACACTTTCTTTCGAACACTGCCTCGACCTGCTTAGTTGGTTTGTTTTTATGGTGGGACTTTGGTGCTTTAGAGCAGCGGTCCCTTGGGACACACAGAAAGAATTAATGGAAAACATTTTGATTGATTATCAAGGTCAGAAAGATGTGTTTTTTGTTGAAAAATGACCAGATACATCCATCTGTGCGTCTGAGCCTCTTGATATGTTTTCCCCCTAAAATGAAACGCACAATCTATCAAATATGAGTGACTGAGGGTGGCCTTAAAACTACGTCTCAGACGACAACTCTGCCTGTTTTGTGGAATCAAATCAAAGCAGAATATCCTGATATCGGCAAAAAAAAAACCTGAATACTTGCTTCCATTTCCAACATCCTGTCAGATTTTTCTGCAGTGACAGCGACTAAAGCTATGAGACACGGAGAAGACTGGACATGAAGAGTTATTATGGTCTCCCATCGCCCTGAAATAAAAACCGGCTCGTTGCAGAGAAACAAGCTCAGGCCTCTCACTAATTCGGCTTAATGGTAAGTTGTATTTTGATGCAATTTAATGTGGTATTAATCATATCAGCTGGGCCTTTTTTTAGGTGTCTAAAATCCATTGCCCCTGTCCACAGCAGTACATCCAGCTTGGCCGAGCCAACCCGCCATCCACCGTACACACGGACTACGGATCGGCACCTCAAACAACCCCACTTCAAAATGTCAGAACCGTCTCTTTAATGATGAGAGATGTGTTTGACTTGATATCGACAGACACGTCCAGAGTACTTTACCCTGACGTGTATGAGTTTGGCTCCGAACAAGGTCACGAGGAAGCCGATGAGATGTCCGTGGAGCTGAGCACTCGTCGCCTTGTCAAAGCCTTTGAAGTGAGACAGAGCCAGGATGAGGATCTCTGTGGGGTGCCTCTCGGCCCAGTCCCTGATGGTCTGGAGAACAGTCTGTCACAGTGGCAGAAAGGTGGTTCTTAATACAGTCCAATATATAAAATATGTATTCCGCTGTATTTGTTTTCTTAGATTTATATCCGCGTATTTTTTAATTTTCTTTGTTCACAGGAAAACAAAAAGCAAAAATCAGCTCAACTGCAAAACAGTGTTCAAGGATTTCAATTAATCTGATCTGACCTTGATGTGCATGATGCCATATAGAGCCTGGGATTATTATTTATTTTATTATTATCCTTGGATCACTAATCATCCATGTACTTTTATATACAGCACACACAAAAGTCCACCTTTGATTGAGTTTAAACTAAAATCTTTTTTTAGATTGGTTGTTTTATATTTAGTTGTAACGTTACATCATTCTAAAAATATATATATTTTAGTTTAAGATTAATCTAAAGTGGACTCTACCGAGATAATAAAAAATAAATCTGAGGACATGTCCCCTCTTCACACACAAAATATAATGTCTAAAACTATCATTTAAATGTATTTCTTTAGGCACACGTCACGACGTCACGTTGAAGTTTTTCAGTATTCAGTGACGTTTTCCTCAAGTCATTTGGTTATTTCTTTATATATGTATTTGCGTAAAAGAAACAAGTCTAAAAAAGTCCTGATACCCCTGGGGCCGGTATTTAAAAACTTGTAATCCAGATCAGAGTGATCCGGATAACCAAATCCCCCTTTCCTCAGCCACGGATCAACCTGATCCATCCCGGTATTTCAAAACTTTTCGGGATTGGATCAGAGCGATCCTCATACCGGCAGATTGGGATTTCCTAATCCGGCCCCGCCCCCTGGATCACAGACAGGTAACAGGAAGTGGAGCGAACATTTACGGAAAAAAGGAGAAGCTGGCACAACGATCGTCTCAAATTCTAAGTATAATATTGGTCAGTGTTGATGCGTCCTCAGACGAGATGAGAGTCAATCACTATATTGAGCTAACACATTACGTGAATCCGCACAAAGTTGAAAGGAGAGCTCGGCGAAGTAAAATAAAGCCGAGTTCGCGCTAACGGGAGCTAACGCTGCTCCATTGACTTCTGTGTTAAGGAGCTAACAAACTAGTAAAGAGGCTAACGTCTGTACGTTGCGGTCCACATTTTAATGCATTTACTCGCAATGCATTGGGTGTCGATTTTAAAATGTGTTGTACATATCTCCGATGTGAGGTCCTCGGACAGGAATGTCTATGTGTACAGTTTGTAAAGCCCTCTGAGGCAAAATTATAATTTGTGATAATGGGCTGTACAAAATAAACTCAATTAAGTTACATTTTTAGGAAACAGTTGTCAACAAAAGAGATAAAACCTTAATATGTGTTCTTTTTAAAGATGTTTCTGGAAAGAGAAAACAACCAGTTAACACAGCTGCTCCAAATGCCATAACCTTTTGAGCTTTGGCTATGAAAATTAAGTGTGTGCTGAATGCATGTTAATAAATAAATTTGACTGACTTTCAACGAATACGTTGTATTTTTAGTTTTTACTTCCATTTTTCACTTTTTTCTGAAAAAGAAAGGAACGTGCAAAGAAAATAAACATTTATCAAACAGCAGTCTAAGTATATCTGTATCAAACAATTTTTGAAATACTCAACAGCAGTGTTTAATCCGGATAAAAGGCAGGATTGGATTACCAAATCCGAATCTGAATCTTTAGGATCAGATTTGCTTTGAAATACCCGTTTTTGGGATCTGATCAGGATTTAATCCAATCCAGGAGGATTAATCCTGGTGGATCATTTTGAAATACCGGCCCCTGGAGACCAACGAGCCACACACTTTGGTTTCCCCCAAAGGAAGTATGTATTGATGTATACATAATGTAAAGAAGCAATGTTCTTATGCTAATGCCTGACATTTCCATCTTTACCTCAACATCCGTGCGCGTGTACAGCCCGTGACAGAAGTAGAGCCGAGTGGGGTCGTGGTCGTGTGCCTTGCGAGCGATCCTCAGATCGAAGTAGCGAACCCCTGCATCCAGCTGCCTTGTGATGGTCTCCTCCTGCAGTCACACAAGTACACCCATGTACATATATTTATATATATGGTTTATATATCATTATCTTATGTGCACAAATAAAGTAAAATACTGACAGGCTTTAAAACACCATTTACCTGAGTGATGGCCCATTTACGCACTATTTTACGCACACAATAAATCTTGCTCAATCTTCTCAGTCTATCGGGTTCTATTATAGAGGAGTTGATGTCCAAGTCATAACTCATTGAGTCATGGCTACCTAGGAAACACCACACACACACACACACACACACACACACACACACACACACACACACACACACACACACACACACACAAAGACACTCAGTTTTAATAACCCAATCGTTGCTGTCCTGGACAGCATTGTAAGTTCATTTAAATGTACATGAAGTGCTGTGTCTGAGCTAAATGCAGTAGCAACGTGAGCAGCTACCTCCTTCAGCTTCATACCTGGTATGGCCAGATCATAGAGAGGGATGTTGTGGAGCTCGGGTGGTAGCTGTGACATCCAATCACAGTTGCTTGTCACTTTCTTCTTGTCTTTTTTCGCTGACATTGTCATTTCAAATCCTGCCAAAAAGAAACTTCACCGTCGATCTCTTACTCATCTCAATGTCAGTATGTTTCTGGCATTTGAAAAAAGTCACAATGAAGTTAAACGCAGACATTAAGGTCAAGAGTTTAGAGAAATACAACTTACTCTGCCAAGGTGCACAGCCTTCCTTGACCTCTTTATGACGTCAGATGTTGAACTGCAGGACTAAAGGAAGAGCTGATGTTGTCATATACTGCTGCTTATATGAAGGGTGCAGGAGTGACAAGAGAGAAACAAGTGTAGTCCTACAAGTTTTTACCAACGGGAAGTAGATTCCACGAGGAGATCTAAAAATAGACTGGATCCTGAAGGCATGGAGCTTTTGTGCGACTTCCTCATACCATCGTTCCTCACCTTAAAGTCACAATCTTAAAGATCTCGGTTTAGTTCTCTCTGGCTGCCTCTGTGGTGATAAGCAGCAATTGCATGTGTACGACAGTCAGCGTTGGTTTTGTCAGCGTTCTGTACAAAAATAAAGTATCTACAGGACTGTCTCAGAAAATTTGAATATTGTGATAAAGTTCTTTATTTTCTGTAATGCAATTAAAAAAACAAAAATATCATGCATTCTGGATTCATTACAAATCAACTGAAATATTGCAAGCCTTTTATTCTTTTAATATTACTGATTATGGCTTACAGATTAAGAAAACTCATATCTTATCTCTAAATATTAGAATATTTCCTCAGACCAAGTAAAAAAAAAAGATATATAACCGCAAAACAAAATCAAACATTTGAAAATGTCCATTAATGCACTTAGTACTTGGTTGGGAATCCTTTTGCACAGATTACTGCATCAATGCGGTGTGGCATGGAGGCAATCAGCCTGTGGCATTGCTGAGGTGTTATGGATGCTTCAATAGCGGCCTTTACAGGACTGTCTGCCTTAACAGCATTGTGAAGAAGAGTCACTTCCAGAATTTGGGGGAGCTTCAAAGAGTGGACTGAAGCTGGAGTCCAGGTATCAAAAGCCACTGTTCACAGACGTGTCCGGGAAATGGGCTACAATAGCTGTATTCCCATGGTCGAGCCACTTCTGAACTCAAGACAACTGAAGAAGCGTCTGACTTGGGCTATAGAAAAAGAAGCACCTCTTTTCAGACGAAAGCAAGTGTTGTATTTCATTTGGAAGTCAAGGCGCCAGAGTCTGGAGAAAGGCTGGAGAGGAGCAAAATCCAAGTTGCTTGAAATCCAGTGTGAAGTTCCCACAGTCAGTGATGGTTTGGGGAGCCATGTCAGCTGCTGGTGGTGGTCCACTGTGTTTCATCAAGTCCAGAGTAAATGCAGCTGTGTACCAAGAGATTTTAGAGCACTACATGCTTCCGTCTGCTGAAAAGCTCTATGGAGATGAGGATTTCATTTTCCAGCATGATCTGGCACCTGCCCACAGTGCCAGAACCACCAGTAACTGGTGTACTGACCATGGCATTACTGTCCTTGATTGGCCTGCCAATTACCCTGGCCTGAACCCCACAGAGAATTTGTGGGGTATTGTGAAGAGGAAGCTGAAAGACACCAGACTCAACAATGCAAATGAGCTAAAGGCCGCTATTGAAGCATCCTGGGCATCCATAACACCTCAGCAATGCCACAGGCTGATTGCCTCCATGCCACGCCGCATTGATGCAGTAATCCGTACAAAAGGATTCCCAACCAAGTACTGTGTGCATTAATGGACATTTTCAAATTTTTGATTTTGTTTTTTACTTGGTCTGAGGAAATATACTCTTCATTACAGAAAATAAAGAACTTTATCACAAAATTCTAATTTTCTGAGACAGTCCTGTATATGGTAGAAACCTATTCTTTAGCTATACAGCTAGCTTGACAATATATTATCCAAGGAATAGACATGTTGCTGTGTTTGGCAGAATTTTAAAGAGGAAAATACGTAATTTTGTAAATAATCTGCAACGCTTCTGCAGCATTATTTGTAGGTAGTCTTTATTACACAAAAAAAAAGATGGACATCACATTGCTCTGTTTTATCAAAATTATTTTAGATTCAACAGCACTTTGTTTTCCTGTTGTGAGTGTCGTGGAGTCTCTTTTTTTAAAGAATGACATGGAGGGCTTTCTGCGTGCATTTAACCATATTATATGTGCACCGCCCACTACATCCAAACTATATTCATAGGTTTTCGTTTTGAGTGAAGTCTTTCTTTTGAGAGTGTATTTTTGTTTTTAAAGCAACCATTTTTTATTTTGTTTCACAAGCAAAACTAACAATTAATGTACTTACAAACGAGAAATGTGCACTCTTTTATTTGCGTAATAAAGACACATATTTACCTTCATACATTACTCCGTATGCATACGATTAGCTCACTTCCTCTTCAGTGCAGCTATTCACAACCTCCACGAGGTGTTTCTAATCAGCATATAAAATAAATCAATACAATGGTTCACACTCTCGCGTGCAGCTACTCTGAGACGTTAGATATGGATCTTATAATACAGTAGTATGATATGTTTCAGTAAATTATCAGAAGACGTCTAAAAGGTTGCTGATCCAGCTCTTTGTTGTGTCATAATGTGTTTCCAATAATATTTAGTGACTTCATCAAACAAATCCATTATTGGTGTGCATAGGGAACACAAACAATGACATCACATTTGGTGGCCCGGCAGGCTGTTTTTGGGGAGGTGGTAGAACACTAGCTGCGTGTAAATTCCGCAATGACGGTGGAAAAATAAGCTTTTTATGTCTATAACCCAAAGTCAGACCAAGGTGTAGTCCTAAACTAAAATGTAGGCGTTAAATAAAGTATAATTTAAGTTAATGAGTTGTGACATGTGTGTGTGAGTTCAGGGAAGTTAAAATATTCTAATGTTAGTCGTATACAGGTTTTCTCTGTAATTGTATAATGTGTCTGAGAAAAACATATTACTGTGATTTATAATGCCTGCACAGGTTGGAGTAAAATTGTATATCTATTAAAACATACATGACATTTAATTATTCATTTGCATCTATGTTTCGTACTTTACGTCAAAGGGTGTGTTCCTGTCGTGTTTCCATCTTTGTAGTCTTTGTTGTGCAATTCAATAAAACTCCAATCAAGTGGATTCAACTCTTTTCATTTATTTTGAGGAAATATAATAATTTGTAGAACAAAAAGAAACAATTGAGTCTCGGGCAGGTAGGAAATTCCATAATGGCACCGAGATGTACACGTGATTGTTTAAAGGATCAAGAGTTGGGTGACCTCGGACTTATCTAGCCCTGGCCAGACCCACCATGTTATTGGCTCTGTCGAAGATGGAGTAGTACTGTCTAATGAAGACGTCACCCAGGATCCACAGGCTGTCTCCTCCATTGCCAAAGCCAGTACGGCAGCCATACCGAGACTGTGGGAGGGATGTACAAAATAAGTAAGATGAACATTTTTTAAATAAAGCTGTCCGGGAAACAAACACTTACCTGACGAACGTAGGCAGGGGCTGGGATGGTGAATTCCTCTCCGTGGATGTGGAAGACCACATCTGGCATCTGGCCAATGCTGTTACAGTTGACCATATACTGATGCAGAGAGAGAGAGAGAGAGAAAAAGAGAGAGACGTGAATAGGGGATGAGAGAGCATTCCAATATGGTTCAACTTTTAAATTTCGTGAATCTACAGAAGTTCGCTCCCGTCCACCAGTGGGTCTTTTTCCCGGTACTCACGTCTCCGTTCTGGCTCTGAGCTCCCACCCTGCTGTTGATGCCGCTAATGCTGCTCTGAGGTCCAACAATCAGGGAGGTGCCAGTGTCCACGATCGCCTGGCAACCGCCATTGCAAGCCACAACCTGACCGTTGACAGTGACACTGACGGGGACACAGCGCAGCGCAGCGTCCGTCAGACGGACAGCAAACTGTTTGGTGTGGGTATATCTCAGGGTGCATCAGTGGCCTTACCTGTCCACTGTGATCTGCCAGTACAGATCTCTGGAGAGGGGGATCCAGGAGATGGCGCCCATGTAGTGGTTGGGGTCAACACCGCCGAAGGTCACCACGCTGCCTTGCTCAGAGTCTCTGCAGAGGGAAGCGAGAACCCACTGACAAAAGTCCTAGAAATCAGTCGCTTATCAGCATTGGGAGACGGCAACGCTTCGGTCCTTACGAGCTCAGGTACACGGAGAAGATGTCCTGGTTGATCAGGTCCTCCTTCATCATGTTGTCGAAGACGGGCGTGGCGCCGGATGCAGACAGGCGTGGGTAAGCCAGGCCCAGGATGCCATCGGCACGCATGTACTGCATGAAGGGAGCTTCAGACTGGCTCATGCCGAAGATCTGGTTTGTCACGGCGAATCCGCCCACCTGAAGGACAATCACAAAGACATTCTCAGGTATAGAAAAAAAAACTGAATCTGGTCGTATACATATGTTCTATATATGCTTTCTACACTCACCATCACAGTGTCGTATCCCAGGAAGCCCGTCATGCTGCCGGTGCCGTATTGAATACTGAGAGCGCCGCCGTTGTGCCTGTAGGTGCTGCTGGTGCCGGGGTTGAACTTGTCGTGGTTATCTATGGAGGTACAGAAGTGGGAGAAAAGACACATTTGTTTTTATTCAGGCTGGCTCATAAAGTTGCCGTCGAGATTTATAAATCCGACAGCCTGGGTGCAACGTCAACTTTACAAGCTCCCAATGTTGCAGGTCAACAGTTAGTTTCACGTACTGCAGGCCGGACTGTTGCAGTAGACGGAGGGCACCCACAGGTTGGACGAGCCGCTGTCAAAGATGACCTTGAAGGTCTGAGGTGGAGTTCCGATGGAGATGAATCCGTAGTACGCCAGCTGGAGATGGAAGAGGAGGTACCGATGTGTACTCATGGCCCAACATGAGCTGTTCGTCACAAGTTTCGAGAGTTTCGGCGGCGGTAACTCACGTCGGCGTCGTTGGTCATGCCCTCGTTGCCCACAGCAGCCAACTGCTGGTCGAACTTAGCCATGGGGTTGTACGGGTACATGTGTCTGTACTCTTCCCAAAGGCCCTGCTCCTCCAGGTTCTCCCTGGCTGTCTTCCCCTTCTCCAGAGGGATCCTAAGTGTCGCCAAAAAGGGAGCAGCTTAAATCCTCCTATCAAACCTCTCTGAGCCATCACCTGACCCAGCCGCCTTTACTTAAACTCAGATCTAAGCTCAGAAGATTGGAAGAAGCCGGACACCTGATCATTTAATGTTAGCAGTTAGTATAGGAACTAATGAAGTCCAGGTAGCAGGAATAAAGGATGCAATCTAAATGACACTCGCTACAAGAAGGTGTTTTCGCGGTTGACTTACTGGATGAGGCACTCGGAGAGCGCCACCAGGGCGCACACGACAAAGACCCACTTCATTTTTTCGGTTCTGTTCTCTGCTGTGTAAGAAAAGTTGTTTCAGTTGAGCAGAATGCTCATGAGATACAAATTGAAACACTGCAGTAGCTGTGTGACGATGTAGCAGGTCTACGACCCCGTGGCGTACTCACCGTTCAACTCCAAATCAGTTGTGCCGACTCACAGCCACGCGTCCTCTTTTATACAGGTGCACTGGCATTTCACCGCGGCACAACGATAAGGCAACGCACACACACACCGGCGATAAGTAAAGATAAGTATTGGACAAAGTTGTCATTGACCTCTCGACAATGTCAAATATATGATTAAAGGAAGGAACACAAACATTTTGGATAGTGTTTGCAGGCGCTTAACTAAATAAACAGCAATCAAAATATCCTCAAAGTCAAAGAGTGATGTAACATTTTGTCCACAATACAGCTCTCACTTTTAGGGTTTGTTTGTTTGTTTGTTTGTTTGTTTGTTTTTTTGTTGCATATGTTGTTTTATTTCATGCTTTACATACTTTCCTTTTCTTTTAAACCTTTGCCTGAAACACCGTTCAAAGGTTTGGGGTCACTTAGAATTGTCCTTATTTTTTCAAATTAAAGCATTTCTTTCAATGAAGGTAACATTAAATTAATTATAAATACACTCTCTACATAGTTAATGTGGTAAATGACTATTCTCTGGTGTTTAATGAAGTCTCTACATGGGTGTATAGAGGCCCATCTCCAGTGTTCTAATGGTACATTGTGTTATCGCCTTAGAAGACTAACGGAGGGATAGAAAACCATTGAAAACCATTTTATGTGAGCGCAGCTGAAAACAGTTATGCTGGTGAGAGAAGCTATACAACTGGCCTTCATTTGAGCTACAAGTTCTAACCTTGTCAATGTCTTGACTATGTTTCATATTCATTTTGCAATTCATTTGATAAATAAAAGTGAGTTCTCATGGAAAACACCAAATTGTCTGAGTGACCCCAAACTTTCTAACGGTACTGTCCACAACCCTTATTATATTACATCTGGATTTTCGGTTGTAAATATCTGTGTCTTCTCGTTTGCGTGTTGCCACCATTCTTTTGCAAGTTTATTGCCTTATGACATAATACACAATAAAACATCAACATTGAAACTCACCGTACGTGTGCGGCCAAAGTCAAACCGCTCATCCGTTTCATGTCTCTTCATTTAAAACTGACGAACTGAGTCTGAAACTACGCAGCTTGTGCTTCTCCGTCGCACTGACGGTGTTTGCCGCTGCGTTATCAGGTGTTTACTCGTATATCAAACTATTTCCCTTTAGATAGGTAATACTATCAATGGCTGCTGATAAAATATTCATAGAGCCGTGTTATCATTTAAATCAAACACAAGTGCACACAGTGCTGTTGTATTAACTAGAACACCGTTTTCCTATTAAGAATAAAATGTTGGAAATGTTTGTCTTTAATTGTTTGCAGAAAAAAATAAAATGTCCCCAGAGTCTCACACAAAAGAACAGCATATAACTGAAAGGAATACTATTGTGTAAACGTTCCTAAAGTAAATGTTAATTTTCTTTACATATATTACATTCATTAATCCTCTTTTTGCAGTATGAAGACTGTCTGTCCGGACGAGAAGGGTCAACAGGCTTTTGGACACAATAATTGCTTTGGTTTAAAAAAAACACTTACACATCTTATTATTTCTTATGTAGACTGCGTGCATTGGATAGGAGTTCTTTTTTTTGTCACAAAATTCCTGCAAACATTAGTTTGATGATAGACTCAATACTCTGCCAATGTGCTGGACTCCCCTTTAACCTGTATTTGAAAATAAATTATAATTATATATATATAATTATATATATATATATATTATATACATATAATATATATGTACTTGTATATATATACATATATATATATAGGCCTATACTTGTGAGATATGCAAGAATGGTAAAAATCAATGCAGCTGTGTCCACAATATCCTGACTTGTAGCTTCCATGTTGGACAAGCCTCACAAAAAGCAGCATCTTACAATTACTTGTACCTCGATTGAAGGATCCATCAATACCAGCAAAGACGGCTGATTCACACTGACTGGTAAATAGTAATACCCACATCTTCTAAACTTGTTCTCTTTCTTTTTATCCGTGGTCTTTAAACCCAAGTGGAGATTCCCCCTCTTACATCCTCTGGGCCATTTTCTTAGACCTGGAGAAACTCCTTCAGAACCACAGAAAACATTCACACACTGTGTTCACCGGACTGAGGTAACTTTACGCTCATGTTAAATCAGAGGCCCTTTTAACGTTTTTCTAAAGGGCCCCTAGGAAACAAAAGGAACTCAAGTGAACAGTTATTTTCATTTGCATGCCATGTTTTATTTGACTGGAATCTGGTGCAGAGATATTGAAAGAAATCTAAAATCCTGCCAAAAAGAAACTTCACCGTCGATCTCTTACTCATCTTAATGTCAGCATGTTTTATGGCATTTGAAAAAAGTTGCAATGAAGTTAAAAGCAGACATTAAGGTCAAGAGTTTAGAGAAATACAACTTACTCTGCCAAGGTGCACAGCCTTCCTTGACCTCTTTATGACGTCAGATGTTGAACTGCAGGACTAAAGGAAGAGCTGATGTTGTCATATACTTAAGCAATAAGGGACGAGAGGCAGTATTTTATCTTCAATAAAGTAAGTGTTCAAGGGTGTTGTTAGGCCTGACGAGCAGCGGAGGGCCGGCAACCCTTAAATAGTACTTTATTGTAAATACAACACTGCCTCGAGTCCCTTATTGCTTTTATAATACGGTCACCAGTGACATTATAAATAGTAAGTAAATATTAAGCTGCCTTTCCGCACAAAATAGTCGTTGCCAACAAAAGTTATGCATCGCATTTCAGTAGCCGAGAGAAAATAGTCCCCTCCGTGTGGCTTACGGACAAACAGCATTGTTTACATCACGTTCGTTAGCCTAGCAAAAGGAGGGTAGATAGTTAGCTAGTTCTCGCAACATCTCATTAATTCAAATTGCTCATTTTATAAAAGTTGCATTTAAAATAACAACAATGACAATGGGACACTTTCAATAAAATAATATTTATTAAATGTTACGTAGGCACTGGGTATATGCTAGCTATACATGCTGTTTACTAAACTATAGTTACGAGCGACTTGGGACTCGGTAGACTAACACTCGGCTGTTGTTAAGGTTTACTTATGTTGATCTGGATAGCTCCACAGAGCTGCCAACTTTTCAAAAAACCTTGGAGTGAGATTTTGTCGGGGGTGACCAAAATGTTGACGCGCACGCAGTCGTTGAACCCATGTTGTACCTCAATGTTGTTGTACCTCGATCTGGCCTGGCAAAGGTCTTTTACGAGGCATCTTTGCTACCTTAAAGAATTAAAATGTTTTTAATAACTCTACTCTCATTTACAAAAACATGTCTAATTCTATTGCAAAAATGTCCTGTCTTTATGTTAAATTATTTAGAATTCATCTTACTTGTTCAAAGTATTGTTTTGAAAAAAATTGAGAGGGTCCTTTTCCTAGGCCTGCAAATAAAAAGATAAATGCTATGTGGGGAGCTTAATAAACAATTCTATGATGTTTTGAGCATGCAGTACACCAAGAGGTCCACACGGTGCTCTCCTGCTTGTTATGACAGCTGACATTACCACACAATCACACAAACAAACACAACACATTTTTTATTTCAAGATGTAAAGTTTAAGAGAGTGAGTACTTAGTTGAACCACATGTCATTAACAGCTCTCAGGTTCTAAAGACAGGTAAGAGTGACTGATGCTTTATTTTCATTGGTTGATGTATTAAATCTTACCCACATACAACAGATAGGTTATTTTCTGATTGGCTATTGTGTAGCCCAGCTCTTCTTTTTGATTGGCTGATAAATGGCACCTCGCACTACAAGACCTCCAGGGAGCGCGTGATTTCCCCACGGTGATGGCAGCGGGGCCAGCTCATGTTTGCGTGCTGCGGCACATTAAAACATTAAATACCCAAGTTTTTTTTCAGCGTGATAAATACGATATGTGGCGGGAGTGCGTGACTTAAGACCGAATTGCGTGACTGTCTATCTCCATGCATGACACTTGAGAGCCCTGCATTAACATACCGTAGTCTGCTCGTTGTCTGTTTGAACATCTTCTTCTGCTGCTAACTTCGGGACTCTTTGGGGTCAATAGGATGTGTATGCAGCGAACAGGTTTACAGAGGCGCTCCTTAGCGTCATCTATCGTCGCGGAGTTTGAAAAGGAACCAAAGCGCTTCGGCCCAAATCAGACTTTCTTTTGCTATGAGAAATTGGTTGTGTGGCGTGAGAGCGTGTGAAAACACGCAAAGCATGTGTCACATGGCGAAACCGTGAGAGTTGGCAGCTCTGTCTCCAGTAATCGTGCATCCGTGGAAAACGTTTCTCATGTCCTCTTCGTCTCTGATGCCATCGCCTCCGACCACTCTTGCTCTCTTTGCGGGTGGCTCTGTGTTGGAAGTGTCTCCAGCTGGATAATGTGGATATCACTCCAACACCGTCTTTCAGTGAGATTTGGTGCCCAGTAGCTTTGAAGGGAGCTTTCGGATTGATGTCCACTCACTGACATGAATTATCTTGCTTCCAAACCAGCATTAGACAGCGTTTGCACCAAGGTGCTGCGCAGGCAGTAATTTGAAATGACAACTAACGGTCGCGCAAAAGCTAACCTTATTTTTAGTGCGTATTGATATGGAACGCTCCCCTTTAAGGTAAATGTAAACAGGCCGTACAGTAGATTATGGCTGATTATACCACACCCCATGACTCACTCTCAACCAATCAGAATGCTTAATTTCAACCACCCGTCTTATAATGCTGATTATATGAAGGGTGCAGTAGTGGCAATAGAGAAACAAGTGTAGTCCTACAAGTTTTTACCAACAGGAAGTAGATTCTACGAGGAGATCTACAAATAGACTGGATCCTGAAGGCATGGAGCTTCTCTGCGACTTCCTCATACCATCGTTCTTCACCTTAAAGTCACAATCTTAAAGATCTCGGTTTAGTTCTCTCTGGCAGCCCCTGTGGTGATAAGCAACAATTGCATGTGTGCGACAGTCAGCGTTGGTTTTGTCATTGTTCTGGGCAAAAAGAAAGTACCATTATGGTAGAAACCTATTCTTTAGCTATACAGCTAGCTTGACAATATATTCTCCAAGGAACATACAGGTTGCTGTGTTTGGCATTACTTTGTGGGTAGTCTTTATTACACAAACAAAAAAAGATGCTCTGAGAGCTAATTTCTGATTTGTAAGTGGATTAATTGTTAGTTGTGTGGGTTTGACTTGCTCTTGGCTCTCTATGCTAACGGGAGGTTACGGTGAGGAGTACACGGAGGTAAGCGGACATCACATTGCTCTTTTTTATTAAAATTATTTTAGATTTAACAGCACTTTGTTTTCCTGTTGTGAGTGTTGTGTAGTCTCTTTTTTTAAAGAATGACATGGAGGGCTTTCTGCGTGCATGTAACCATATTATATATGCCCCGCCCACTACGTCCAAACTCAATTCATAACTTTTCGTTTTGAGAGTGAATCTTACAATACAGTAGGATGATATGTTTCAGTAAATTATCAGAAGACGTCTAAAATGTTGCTGATCCAGCTCTTTGTTTCCGTCATAATGTGTTTGATTTCCAATGATATTTACTGACTTCATCAAATAAATCCATTATTGGTGTGCATAGGGAACACAAACAATGACATCACATTTGGTGGCCCGGCAGGCTGTTTTTGGGAGGTGGTAGAACACTAGCTGCATGTAAATTCCGCAATGACGGTGGAAAAATAAGCTTTTTATGTTTATAACCCCAAGTCAGACCAAGGTGTAGTCCTAAACTAAAATGTAGGCGTTAAATAAAGTACAATTTAAGTTAATGAGTTGTGACATGTGTGTGTGAGTTCAGGGAAGTTAAAATATTCTAATGTTAGTCGTACAGTCTCTGTAATTGTATAATGTGTCTGAGAAAAACATATTACTGTGATTTATAATGCCTGCACAGGTTGGAGTAAAATTGTATATCTATTAAAACATACATGACATTTAATTCTTCAGTTGCATCTATGTTTCGTACTTTGCGTCAAAGGGTGTGTTCCCGTCGTGTTTCCATCTTTGTAGTCTTTGTTGTGCAATTCAATAAAACTCCAATCAAGTGGATTCAACTCTTTTTATTTATTTTCAGGAAATATAATCATTTGTAGAACAAAAAGAAACAATTGAGTCTCGGGCACGTTGGAAATTCCATAATGGCACCGAGATGTACACGTGATTGTTTAAAGGATCAAGAGTTGGGTGACCTCGGACTTATCTAGCCCTGGCCAGACCCACCATGTTATTGGCTCTGTCGAAGATGGAGTAGTACTGTCTAATGAAGACGTCACCCAGGATCCACAGGCTGTCTCCTCCATTGCCAAAGCCAGTACGGCAGCCATACCGAGACTGTGGGAGGGAAGTACAAAATAAGTAAGTTGAACATTTTTTAAATAAATCTGTCCGGGAAACAAACACTTACCTGACGAACGTAGGCAGGGGCTGGGATGGTGAATTCCTCTCCGTGGATGTGGAAGACCACATCTGGCATCTGGCCAATGCTGTTACAGTTGACCATATACTGATGCAGAGAGAGAGAGAGAGAGAGAGAGACGTGAAAAGGGGATGAGAGAGCATTCCAATATGGTTCAACTTTTAAATTTCGTGAATCTACAGAAGTTCGCTCCCGTCCACCAGTGGGTCTTTTTCCCGGTACTCACGTCTCCGTTCTGGCTCTGAGCTCCCACCCTGCTGTTGATGCCGCTGATGCTGCTCTGAGGTCCAACAATCAGGGAGGTGCCAGTGTCCACGATCGCCTGGCAACCGCCATTGCAAGCCACAACCTGACCGTTGACAGTGACACTGACGGGGACACAGCGCAGCGTGCGTCAGACGGACAGCAAACTGTTTGGTGTGGGTATATCTCAGGGTGCATCAGTGGCCTTACCTGTCCACTGTGATCTGCCAGTACAGATCTCTGGAGAGGGGGATCCAGGAGATGGCGCCCATGTAGTGGTTGGGGTCAACACCGCCGAAGGTCACCACGCTGCCTTGCTCAGAGTCTCTGCAGAGGGCGAGAACCCACTGACAAAAGTCCTAGAAATCAGTCGCTTATCAGCATTGGGAGACGGCAACGCTTCGGTCCTTACGAGCTCAGGTACACGGAGAAGATGTCCTGGTTGATCAGGTCCTCCTTCATCATGTTGTCGAAGACGGGCGTGGCGCCGGATGCAGACAGGCGTGGGTAAGCCAGGCCCAGGATGCCATCGGCACGCATGTACTGCATGAAGGGAGCTTCAGACTGGCTCATGCCGAAGATCTGGTTTGTCACGGCGAATCCGCCCACCTGAAGGACAATCACAAAGACATTCTCAGGTATAGAAAAAAAAACTGAATCTGGTCGTATACATATGTTCTATATATGCTTTCTACACTCACCATCACAGTGTCGTATCCCAGGAAGCCCGTCATGCTGCCGGTGCCGTATTGAATACTGAGAGCGCCGCCGTTGTTCCTGTAGGTGCTGCTGGTGCCGGGGTTGAACTTGTCGTGGTTATCTATGGAGGTACAGAAGTGGGAGAAAAGACACATTTGTTTTATTCAGGCTGGCTCATAAAGTTGCCGTCGAGATTTATAAATCCGACAGCCTGGGTGCAACGTCAACTTTACAAGCTCCCAATGTTGCAGGTCAACAGTTAGTTTCACGTACTGCAGGCCGGACTGTTGCAGTAGACGGAGGGCACCCACAGGTTGGACGAGCCGCTGTCAAAGATGACCTTGAAGGTCTGAGGTGGAGTTCCGATGGAGATGAATCCGTAGTACGCCAGCTGGAGATGGAAGAGGAGGTACCGATGTGTACTCATGGCCCAACATGGGCTGTTCGGCACAAGTTTCGAGAGTTTCGGCGGCGGTAACTCACGTCGGCGTCGTTGGTCATGCCCTCGTTGCCCACAGCAGCCAACTGCTGGTCGAACTTAGCCATGGGGTTGTACGGGTACATGTGTCTGTACTCTTCCCAAAGGCCCTGCTCCTCCAGGTTCTCCCTGGCTGTCTTCCCCTTCTCCAGAGGGATCCTAAGTGTCGCCAAAAAGGGAGCAGCTTAAATCCTCCTATCAAACCTCTCTGAGCCATCACCTGACCCAGCCGCCTTTACTTAAACTCAGATCTAAGCTCAGAAGATTGGAAGAAGCCGGACACCCGATCATTTAATGTTAGCAGTTAGTATAGGAACTAATGAAGTCAACAAGAAGGTGTTTTCGCGGTTGACTTACTGGATGAGGCACTCGGAGAGCGCCACCAGGGCGCACACGACAAAGACCCACTTCATTTTTTCGGTTCTGTTCTCTGCTGTGTAAGAAAAGTTGTTTCAGTTGAGCAGAATGCTCATGAGATACAAATTGAAACACTGCAGTAGCTGTGTGACGATGTAGCAGGTCTACGACCCCGTGGCGTACTCACCGTTCAACTCCAAATCAGTTGTGCCGACTCACAGCCACGCGTCCTCTTTTATACAGGTGCACTGGCATTTCACCGCGGCACAACGATAAGGCAACGCACACACACACCGGCGATAAGTAAAGATAAGTATTGGACAAAGTTGTCATTGACCTCTCGACAATGTCAAATATATGATTAAAGGAAGGAACACAAACATTTTGGATAGTGTTTGCAGGCGCTTAACTAAATAAACAGCAATCAAAATATCCTCAAAGTCAAAGAGTGATGTAACATTTTGTCCACAATACAGCTCTCACTTTTAGGGTTTGTTTGTTTGTTTGTTTGTTTGTTTTTTTGTTGCATATGTTGTTTTATTTCATGCTTTACATACTTTCCTTTTCTTTTAAACCTTTGCCTGAAACACCGTTCAAAGGTTTGGGGTCACTTAGAATTGTCCTTATTTTTCAAATTAAAGCATTTCTTTCAATGAAGGTAACATTAAATTAATTATAAATACACTCTCTACATAGTTAATGTGGTAAATGACTATTCTCTGGTGTTTAATGAAGTCTCTACATGGGTGTATAGAGGCCCATCTCCAGTGTTCTAATGGTACATTGTGTTATCGCCTTAGAAGACTAACGGAGGGATAGAAAACCATTGAAAACCATTTTATGTGAGCGCAGCTGAAAACAGTTATGCTGGTGAGAGAAGCTATACAACTGGCCTTCATTTGAGCTACAAGTTCTAACCTTGTCAATGTCTTGACTATGTTTCATATTCATTTTGCAATTCATTTGATAAATAAAAGTGAGTTCTCATGGAAAACACCAAATTGTCTGAGTGACCCCAAACTTTCTAACGGTACTGTCCACAACCCTTATTATATTACATCTGGATTTTCGGTTGTAAATATCTGTGTCTTCTCGTTTGCGTGTTGCCACCATTCTTTTGCAAGTTTATTGCCTTATGACATAATACACAATAAAACATCAACATTGAAACTCACCGTACGTGTGCGGCCAAAGTCAAACCGCTCATCCGTTTCATGTCTCTTCATTTAAAACTGACGAACTGAGTCTGAAACTACGCAGCTTGTGCTTCTCCGTCGCACTGACGGTGTTTGCCGCTGCGTTATCAGGTGTTTACTCGTATATCAAACTATTTCCCTTTAGATAGGTAATACTATCAATGGCTGCTGATAAAATATTCATAGAGCCGTGTTATCATTTAAATCAAACACAAGTGCACACAGTGCTGTTGTACTAACTAGAACACCGTTTTCCTATTAAGAATAAAATGTTGGAAATGTTTGTCTTTAATTGTTTGCAGAAAAAAATAAAATGTCCCCAGAGTCTCACACAAAAGAACAGCATATAACTGAAAGGAATACTATTGTGTAAACGTTCCTAAAGTAAATGTTAATTTTCTTTACATATATTACATTCATTAATCCTCTTTTTGCAGTATGAAGACTGTCTGTCCGGACGAGAAGGGTCAACAGGCTTTTGGACAAAATAATTGCTTTGGTTTAAAAAAAACACTTACACATCTTATTATTTCTTATGTAGACTGCGTGCATTGGATAGGAGTTCTTTTTTTTGTCACA
The DNA here is from genome assembly GCA_036178185.1 of Liparis tanakae. Lineage (NCBI taxonomy): Eukaryota > Metazoa > Chordata > Actinopteri > Perciformes > Liparidae > Liparis > Liparis tanakae. Next base: position 8,520,304 of record CM070105.1, read on the forward strand.
AAATTCCTGCAAACATTAGTTTGATGATAGACTCAATACTCTGCCAATGTGCTGGACTCCCCTTTAACCTGTATTTGAAAATAAATTATAATTATATATATATAATTATATATATATATATATATTATATACATATAATATATATGTACTTGTATATATATACATATATATATATATATAGGCCTATACTTGTGAGATATGCAAGAATGGTAAAAATCAATGCAGCTGTGTCCACAATATCCTGACTTGTAGCTTCCATGTTGGACAAGCCTCACAAAAAGCAGCATCTTACAATTACTTGTACCTCGATTGAAGGATCCATCAATACCAGCAAAGACGGCTGATTCACACTGACTGGTAAATAGTAATACCCACATCTTCTAAACTTGTTCTCTTTCTTTTTATCCGTGGTCTTTAAACCCAAGTGGAGATTCCCCCTCTTACATCCTCTGGGCCATTTTCTTAGACCTGGAGAAACTCCTTCAGAACCACAGAAAACATTCACACACTGTGTTCACCGGACTGAGGTAACTTTACGCTCATGTTAAATCAGAGGCCCTTTTAACGTTTTTCTAAAGGGCCCCTAGGAAACAAAAGGAACTCAAGTGAACAGTTATTTTCATTTGCATGCCATGTTTTATTTGACTGGAATCTGGTGCAGAGATATTGAAAGAAATCTAAAATCCTGCCAAAAAGAAACTTCACCGTCGATCTCTTACTCATCTTAATGTCAGCATGTTTTATGGCATTTGAAAAAAGTTGCAATGAAGTTAAAAGCAGACATTAAGGTCAAGAGTTTAGAGAAATACAACTTACTCTGCCAAGGTGCACAGCCTTCCTTGACCTCTTTATGACGTCAGATGTTGAACTGCAGGACTAAAGGAAGAGCTGATGTTGTCATATACTTAAGCAATAAGGGACGAGAGGCAGTATTTTATCTTCAATAAAGTAAGTGTTCAAGGGTGTTGTTAGGCCTGACGAGCAGCGGAGGGCCGGCAACCCTTAAATAGTACTTTATTGTAAATACAACACTGCCTCGAGTCCCTTATTGCTTTATATACGGTCACCAGTGACATTATAAATAGTAAGTAAATATTAAGCTGCCTTTCCGCACAAAATAGTCGTTGCCAACAAAAGTTATGCATCGCATTTCAGTAGCCGAGAGAAAATAGTCCCCTCCGTGTGGCTTACGGACAAACAGCATTGTTTACATCACGTTCGTTAGCCTAGCAAAAGGAGGGTAGATAGTTAGCTAGTTCTCGCAACATCTCATTAATTCAAATTGCTCATTTTATAAAAGTTGCATTTAAAATAACAACAATGACAATGGGACACTTTCAATAAAATAATATTTATTAAATGTTACGTAGGCACTGGGTATATGCTAGCTATACATGCTGTTTACTAAACTATAGTTACGAGCGACTTGGGACTCGGTAGACTAACACTCGGCTGTTGTTAAGGTTTACTTATGTTGATCTGGATAGCTCCACAGAGCTGCCAACTTTTCAAAAAACCTTGGAGTGAGATTTTGTCGGGGGTGACCAAAATGTTGACGCGCACGCAGTCGTTGAACCCATGTTGTACCTCAATGTTGTTGTACCTCGATCTGGCCTGGCAAAGGTCTTTTACGAGGCATCTTTGCTACCTTAAAGAATTAAAATGTTTTTAATAACTCTACTCTCATTTACAAAAACATGTCTAATTCTATTGCAAAAATGTCCTGTCTTTATGTTAAATTATTTAGAATTCATCTTACTTGTTCAAAGTATTGTTTTGAAAAAAATTGAGAGGGTCCTTTTCCTAGGCCTGCAAATAAAAAGATAAATGCTATGTGGGGAGCTTAATAAACAATTCTATGATGTTTTGAGCATGCAGTACACCAAGAGGTCCACACGGTGCTCTCCTGCTTGTTATGACAGCTGACATTACCACACAATCACACAAACAAACACAACACATTTTTTATTTCAAGATGTAAAGTTTAAGAGAGTGAGTACTTAGTTGAACCACATGTCATTAACAGCTCTCAGGTTCTAAAGACAGGTAAGAATGACTGATGCTTTATTTTCATTGGTTGATGTATTAAATCTTACCCACATACAACAGATAGGTTATTTTCTGATTGGCTATTGTGTAGCCCAGCTCTTCTTTTGGTTGGCTGATAAATGGCACCTCGCACTACAAGACCTCCAGGGCGCGTGATGTCCCCACGGTGATGGCAGGGGGGCCAGCTCAGGTTTGGGTGCTGCGGCATTAAAACATTAAATACCCAAGTTTTTTTTCAGCGTGATAAATACGATATGTGGCGGGAGTGCGTGACTTAAGACCGAATTGCGTGACTGTCTATCTCCATGCATGACACTTGAGAGCCCTGCATTAACATACCGTAGTCTGCTCGTTGTCTGTTTGAACATCTTCTTCTGCTGCTAACTTCGGGACTCTTTGGGGTCAATAGGATGTGTATGCAGCGAACAGGTTTACAGAGGCGCTCCTTAGCGTCATCTGTCGTCGCGGAGTCTGAAAAGGAACCAAAGCGCTTCGGCCCAAATCAGTCTTTCTTTTGCTATGAGAAATTTGTTGTGTGGCGTGAGAGCGTGTGGCAATAAAGCATGTGTCACATGGCGAAACCGTGAGAGTTGGCAGCTCTGTCTCCAGTAATCGTGCATCCGTGGAAAACGTTTCTCATGTCCTCTTCGTCTCTGATGCCATCGCCTCCGACCACTCTTGCTCTCTTTGCGGGTGGCTCTGTGTTGGAAGTGTCTCCAGCTGGATAATGTGGATATCACTCCAACACCGTCTTTCAGTGAGATTTGGTGCCCAGTAGCTTTGAAGGGAGCTTTCGGATTGATGTCCACTCACTGACATGAATTATCTTGCTTCCAAACCAGCATTAGACAGCGTTTGCACCAAGGTGCTGCGCAGGCAGTAATTTGAAATGACAACTAACGGTCGCGCAAAAGCTAACCTTATTTTTAGTGCGTATTGATATGGAACGCTCCCCTTTAAGGTAAATGTAAACAGGCCGTACAGTAGATTATGGCTGATTATACCACACCCCATGACTCACTCTCAACCAATCAGAATGCTTAATTTCAACCACCCGTCTTATAATGCTGATTATATGAAGGGTGCAGTAGTGGCAATAGAGAAACAAGTGTAGTCCTACAAGTTTTTACCAACAGGAAGTAGATTCTACGAGGAGATCTACAAATAGACTGGATCCTGAAGGCATGGAGCTTCTCTGCGACTTCCTCATACCATCGTTCTTCACCTTAAAGTCACAATCTTAAAGATCTCGGTTTAGTTCTCTCTGGCAGCCCCTGTGGTGATAAGCAACAATTGCATGTGTGCGACAGTCAGCGTTGGTTTTGTCATTGTTCTGGGCAAAAAGAAAGTACCATTATGGTAGAAACCTATTCTTTAGCTATACAGCTAGCTTGACAATATATTCTCCAAGGAACATACAGGTTGCTGTGTTTGGCATTACTTTGTGGGTAGTCTTTATTACACAAACAAAAAAAAGATGCTCTGAGAGCTAATTTCTGATTTGTAAGTGGATTAATTGTTAGTTGTGTGGGTTTGACTTGCTCTTGGCTCTCTATGCTAACGGGAGGTTACGGTGAGGAGTACACGGAGGTAAGCGGACATCACATTGCTCTTTTTTATTAAAATTATTTTAGATTTAACAGCACTTTGTTTTCCTGTTGTGAGTGTTGTGTAGTCTCTTTTTTTAAAGAATGACATGGAGGGCTTTCTGCGTGCATGTAACCATATTATATATGCCCCGCCCACTACGTCCAAACTCAATTCATAACTTTTCGTTTTGAGAGTGAATCTTACAATACAGTAGGATGATATGTTTCAGTAAATTATCAGAAGACGTCTAAAATGTTGCTGATCCAGCTCTTTGTTTCCGTCATAATGTGTTTGATTTCCAATGATATTTACTGACTTCATCAAATAAATCCATTATTGGTGTGCATAGGGAACACAAACAATGACATCACATTTGGTGGCCCGGCAGGCTGTTTTTGGGGAGGTGGTAGAACACTAGCTGCATGTAAATTCCGCAATGACGGTGGAAAAATAAGCTTTTTATGTTTATAACCCCAAGTCAGACCAAGGTGTAGTCCTAAACTAAAATGTAGGCGTTAAATAAAGTACAATTTAAGTTAATGAGTTGTGACATGTGTGTGTGAGTTCAGGGAAGTTAAAATATTCTAATGTTAGTCGTACAGTCTCTGTAATTGTATAATGTGTCTGAGAAAAACATATTACTGTGATTTATAATGCCTGCACAGGTTGGAGTAAAATTGTATATCTATTAAAACATACATGACATTTAATTCTTCAGTTGCATCTATGTTTCGTACTTTACGTCAAAGGGTGTGTTCCCGTCGTGTTTCCATCTTTGTAGTCTTTGTTGTGCAATTCAATAAAACTCCAATCAAGTGGATTCAACTCTTTTTATTTATTTTCAGGAAATATAATCATTTGTAGAACAAAAAGAAACAATTGAGTCTCGGGCACGTTGGAAATTCCATAATGGCACCGAGATGTACACGTGATTGTTTAAAGGATCAAGAGTTGGGTGACCTCGGACTTATCTAGCCCTGGCCAGACCCACCATGTTATTGGCTCTGTCGAAGATGGAGTAGTACTGTCTAATGAAGACGTCACCCAGGATCCACAGGCTGTCTCCTCCATTGCCAAAGCCAGTACGGCAGCCATACCGAGACTGTGGGAGGGAAGTACAAAATAAGTAAGTTGAACATTTTTTAAATAAATCTGTCCGGGAAACAAACACTTACCTGACGAACGTAGGCAGGGGCTGGGATGGTGAATTCCTCTCCGTGGATGTGGAAGACCACATCTGGCATCTGGCCAATGCTGTTACAGTTGACCATATACTGATGCAGAGAGAGAGAGAGAGAGAGAGAGACGTGAAAAGGGGATGAGAGAGCATTCCAATATGGTTCAACTTTTAAATTTCGTGAATCTACAGAAGTTCGCTCCCGTCCACCAGTGGGTCTTTTTCCCGGTACTCACGTCTCCGTTCTGGCTCTGAGCTCCCACCCTGCTGTTGATGCCGCTGATGCTGCTCTGAGGTCCAACAATCAGGGAGGTGCCAGTGTCCACGATCGCCTGGCAACCGCCATTGCAAGCCACAACCTGACCGTTGACAGTGACACTGACGGGGACACAGCGCAGCGTGCGTCAGACGGACAGCAAACTGTTTGGTGTGGGTATATCTCAGGGTGCATCAGTGGCCTTACCTGTCCACTGTGATCTGCCAGTACAGATCTCTGGAGAGGGGGATCCAGGAGATGGCGCCCATGTAGTGGTTGGGGTCAACACCGCCGAAGGTCACCACGCTGCCTTGCTCAGAGTCTCTGCAGAGGGAAGCGAGAACCCACTGACAAAAGTCCTAGAAATCAGTCGCTTATCAGCATTGGGAGACGGCAACGCTTCGGTCCTTACGAGCTCAGGTACACGGAGAAGATGTCCTGGTTGATCAGGTCCTCCTTCATCATGTTGTCGAAGACGGGCGTGGCGCCGGATGCAGACAGGCGTGGGTAAGCCAGGCCCAGGATGCCATCGGCACGCATGTACTGCATGAAGGGAGCTTCAGACTGGCTCATGCCGAAGATCTGGTTTGTCACGGCGAATCCGCCCACCTGAAGGACAATCACAAAGACATTCTCAGGTATAGAAAAAAAAACTGAATCTGGTCGTATACATATGTTCTATATATGCTTTCTACACTCACCATCACAGTGTCGTATCCCAGGAAGCCCGTCATGCTGCCGGTGCCGTATTGAATACTGAGAGCGCCGCCGTTGTTCCTGTAGGTGCTGCTGGTGCCGGGGTTGAACTTGTCGTGGTTATCTATGGAGGTACAGAAGTGGGAGAAAAGACACATTTGTTTTTATTCAGGCTGGCTCATAAAGTTGCCGTCGAGATTTATAAATCCGACAGCCTGGGTGCAACGTCAACTTTACAAGCTCCCAATGTTGCAGGTCAACAGTTAGTTTCACGTACTGCAGGCCGGACTGTTGCAGTAGACGGAGGGCACCCACAGGTTGGACGAGCCGCTGTCAAAGATGACCTTGAAGGTCTGAGGTGGAGTTCCGATGGAGATGAATCCGTAGTACGCCAGCTGGAGATGGAAGAGGAGGTACCGATGTGTACTCATGGCCCAACATGAGCTGTTCGTCACAAGTTTCGAGAGTTTCGGCGGCGGTAACTCACGTCGGCGTCGTTGGTCATGCCCTCGTTGCCCACAGCAGCCAACTGCTGGTCGAACTTAGCCATGGGGTTGTACGGGTACATGTGTCTGTACTCTTCCCAAAGGCCCTGCTCCTCCAGGTTCTCCCTGGCTGTCTTCCCCTTCTCCAGAGGGATCCTAAGTGTCGCCAAAAAGGGAGCAGCTTAAATCCTCCTATCAAACCTCTCTGAGCCATCACCTGACCCAGCCGCCTTTACTTAAACTCAGATCTAAGCTCAGAAGATTGGAAGAAGCCGGACACCCGATCATTTAATGTTAGCAGTTAGTATAGGAACTAATGAAGTCCAGGTAGCAGGAATAAAGGATGCAATCTAAATGACACTCGCTACAAGAAGGTGTTTTCGCGGTTGACTTACTGGATGAGGCACTCGGAGAGCGCCACCAGGGCGCACACGACAAAGACCCACTTCATTTTTTCGGTTCTGTTCTCTGCTGTGTAAGAAAAGTTGTTTCAGTTGAGCAGAATGCTCATGAGATACAAATTGAAACACTGCAGTAGCTGTGTGACGATGTAGCAGGTCTACGACCCCGTGGCGTACTCACCGTTCAACTCCAAATCAGTTGTGCCGACTCACAGCCACGCGTCCTCTTTTATACAGGTGCACTGGCATTTCACCGCGGCACAACGATAAGGCAACGCACACACACACCGGCGATAAGTAAAGATAAGTATTGGACAAAGTTGTCATTGACCTCTCGACAATGTCAAATATATGATTAAAGGAAGGAACACAAACATTTTGGATAGTGTTTGCAGGCGCTTAACTAAATAAACAGCAATCAAAATATCCTCAAAGTCAAAGAGTGATGTAACATTTTGTCCACAATACAGCTCTCACTTTTAGGGTTTGTTTGTTTGTTTGTTTCTCTAAATATTCCAGAAATATTTCCCAACATGTATCACTAAAGCTTTTCTTTCTTATATGAATTGTCAATATTTATGTTTTGGAGATATGGAATATACCCATTAATATTTGTAAAATAGAGTATATGCTTTTCCTGCACGTCCTCTCCGCCTGTCTGCATGTCTCAGCTGCTCAGGGGCCGAATAGTTTTGGCCCAAAAGAGACGGGTCTAAGAAACAGTTTAGCCTACAACTGATGAAAGATATAAGAACATTCTCAGAGTTTTATGATTGTATAGATTGTAAAACATGTGTCACAGGAAGCAAAGAAACTCAACTACCATTGGCTCCCTAAAGAGAGAGAGAACATTAGGGCTGATGAGCAACAGCTGGGACACCTGCTCCACGGGCTTATTAACCTGAGATGTGGCTCAGGCAACATTTTCTGTTACCGACTGAAGCCATGGCAGCTTTTTGGGCCTTGGTCTTCTGTGCGCTGATTGTCTGTCTCAGCAAAGGTATTCATATTTATTCTGTTTGAAGCCTATATTAAAATACTGGTTGTGAAGTACAGCAGGTTAATTACTCCTCTCCTGAATGTAGGCTATTGTTTGTCTGCTGGTGGCACAAATGAAAGAAGCAATGCGATGCTGAGGAGAACCAGAGGTAAGAATATTAGTGATGTTTATGAGCTTGTTCCAGACACTAACTGTCTTTTCTATAGAGCTGTCTCTCAATGAGATCAAGAAGGCTCTTACACTTCTTACACATCCCCAATCGCATCATTCCAAGTTGCTGCAAGCTTATGAAGAAGGTGAGCAGCTTCTGATTAATCCTACTGGAGAAAAGCAACTTTCTGTATGGATGTTGTTGGAATGAGTTTAGTTAAGTGTTCAATGTTTTGTCTGGCTTTTGTTACTTGGTCTTCAAAAGACTGTCTAAGCGACCTAAAGCAAAAGTTTTACTACAACACAATGTATGATAAACTCTTCCTGAGTCTAACATGTACATTATGAAGCCGCTTTGGTTGATATGTGGTCCGTGTTCCTGTGGGGAATAAATCTTTTTTTTCGCGTAAACTCTGTGCGAGCGGGTCCTCTATCACCACGATCCGTAACATTACGAACCGAGAGCAGCTAATGGACCCAGCATTGAGTGTAGCCTATTTGTTCAGGCCGCTCTACCCGTCTGTTGGTCATCCCAGCTCTCCGCCGGCCTACCAGCCCAAGCCGCTGCAGCCCGCCTACCAACCGCTCCACGGTTCGATGGAGGGAGGAGGGGGGAGGAAGGAAGGGAGGAAGGGAGGAAGGAAGGAAGGAAGGGAGGGAGGAAGGAGGAGGAGGAAGGGAGGAAGGAAGGGAGGGAGGAGGGAGGAGGAGGAGGGAGGAGGAGGAGGAGGAGGAGGAGGAGGAGGAGGAGGGAGGAGGGAGGAGGGAGGAGGGAGGAGGAGACTGTTGGGGTCAGTGTGTTTCCTGTTTTATGTTGAAGTCCCTGTCTTGTTTCCTGTTTCCTTGCTCTTCACTCCCTGTGCTGGCTGGTTTCTTCCCTGATTGTTTCCACCTGTGTCTCATACCACTGTGTATTTAGTCTGTGTGTCCTGTCTCGGTTCATTTTGGTTGATACGTGTTCCTGTGGGGAATAAACCTTTCTTTTCGAGTAAACTCTGTGCGAGTGGGTCCTCTATCACCACGATCCGTAACATTACGAAAAGGTTTATTCCCCACAGGAACACGGACCACGTATCAACCAAAACGAACAGAGACCGGACACACAGAAAGACACAGACTAAATACACAGGGAAACAATCAGGGAAGAAACCAACCAGCACAGGGAGTGAAGAGCAGGGAAACAGGAAATGAGACGGGGACTTCAACATAAAACAGGAAACACACAGAACCTAACACCATCTCCAGTGTTCTAATGGTACGTTGTGTTATCGCCTTAGAAGACTAACGGAGGGGTAGCAAACCATTGAAAACCCTTTTTATGTGAGCGCAGCTGAAAACGGTTATGCTGGTGAGAAGCTATACAACTGGCCTTCATTTGAGCTACAAGTTCTAACCTTGTCAATGTCTTGACTATGTTTCATATTCATTTGATAAATAAAAGGAAAACACCAAATTGTCTGGGTGACCCCAAACTTATTCTATTACGCTATTACATCTGTATTCTCAGTTGTAAATGTTCTCTTTTGCGTATCGCCACCATTCTTTTGCAAGGTCGCTAGGTGTTGATTGCGTTTATTGACAATTTATTTATACACAATAAAACATCAACATTGAAACTCACCATACGCGTGCGGCCAAAGTCAAGCCGCTTACCAGTTTCATGTCTCTTCATTTAAAACTGACGAACTGAGTCTGACACTACGCAGCTTGTGCTTCTCCGTCGCGCTGATTGTTTGCCGCTGCGTTATCAGGTGTTTACTCGTATATCAAACTATTTTCCTTTAGATAGGTAATACTATGGCTGCTGATAAAATATTCATAGAGCCGTGTTATTTAAAGCAAGTGCACACAGTGCTGTTGTACTAGAACACTGTTTTCCTATTAAAAATAATTGTTTGCAGAAAAAAAAAATGTCCCAGAGTCTCACACAAAAGAACAGCATATAACTGAAAGGAATACTATTGTGTAAATGTTAATTTTCTTTACAGATATTACATTCATTAATCCTTTTTGCAGTATGAAGTCTGTCTGTCTGGATGAGAAGGGTCTACAGGCTTTTGGACAAAATAATTGCTTTGGTTTAAAAAAAAAACGTACACATCTTATTTCTTATGTAGACCGTGTGCATTGGATAGTTTTTTTTTTTTTTTTTTTATACAAAATTCCTGCAAACAAGACATTTATTTTGAAAGAACTCTAACGAAGGCCAGAAGGCAACGTTAGCCTCAATACTCTGCCGATGTGCTGGACTCCCCTGTATTTGAAAATCAAATACTTTAAACGGTACTTCTGAGATTTTGTATTGTGTGTGTGTGTATGTGTGTATATATATATATATATATATATATATATATATATATATATATATATATATATATATATATATATATATATATATATATATATATATATATTATCTATATCTCTCTTCTAAACTTGTTCTCTTTCTTTGTATCCGTGGTCTTTAAACCCAAGTGGAGATTCCCCCTCTTACATCCTCTGAGACATTTTCTTAGACCTGGAGAAACTCCTTCAGAACCACAGAAAACATTTACACACAAGGTAACTTTACACTTGTGTCAAATCAGAGGCCCTTTAATGCTTTTCTAAATGGCCCCTAGGAAACAAAAGGAACTCAAGTGAACAGTTATTTTCATTTGCAGTGCCAAAGAAGCTACACACCACTCTAGATTGTCCTTCCTCAGTGAACCCAATCTCAGTCTTGCTCAGTCCAAGCCTTCCTCTTCGAGGATGTGCTGTCTCAGCCCTTCTTCACTCCTGGGCCCGGTGTTAATGAATACGTGCTGCAGTCACCTTTCCTGTTACCGATCCACTTCCTGTTTCTTGCCGCGGCCATCCGACTGTGTCTACTTTTAATGAGTCATTAGTCAAATTGGTTGAATTAGGAATAACGGCCTTACAGAGAGATGTACAGAGAGTACAGTTAAGTAAGGATACCCTGTGCTTTCTTTTTTTACATGTTAATACTTAATATATGACAACACCAAATTAAAAACTAAAAGTTGACTCCATGATTAGTGTGATTCATGGAAGACCTATAAGGGAAGAAATACAAGATAAAAGTGTTGTACTTCAGCTTCTTGTGGTCGAAAATCTTTTTTATACAAACCCAAACCGTTTTCATATTAAAATGTGTCTTTAAAAGAACTTAAAAACAAAATTCTCACAAAAGCTTTTTTCCCCCAATAGTTAGTCATAAACACACAATAAAATAACATAGATCAGAACTAGAAAATGGCTTATCAGAATGTCTCACTATAATAGATAATAGTGATTGAAGACATTATTTTGGGTGGATTTTTTTTTTTTTTTTTTTTAAAAGCGCAATAAATATCTCATTCACTGAGAAAATTAAAATATTTAAATATCATTTCCCCAGTTCAGTCCCAGGATGTACACCACTGCCCCTGACCTTTGACAGGGAACGTCATGTGACCACACGAGATGAAGACCAACTCAGTGTAAAGAAGGAAAAGAGACGGCCTCATATTGATACGTGTTAGATCTTCTATATCTTCTTTATCTTTTCCCCCAGATGCAGTGTGTGTTGCCGTGTTGTGACAGCAGAGAGCCGCGTGTGGCACCTTATTCTGCGAGGGAGGTGAAGTTCAGGGACCCCGAACTTGCCGGGAGAAGCCGGCGGTGTGCAGAACCACACACACACACACACACACACACACACACACACTGCCTGAACTTTTCTGAGTACTCGGAAAACACTCACATGTATTGTGTCCACACTGAGATTAGAATGACGAACAAAGCTCAACACATCCCTCTAATGACCTCTACTCAGCTGCACACCGCACGGCGTCACTCTGCTGCCACTAGTCTTTATGCTCTGGTACTCAAAATATTGCGGAGCGCCCCTCGGCCAGGTTCAAATACGTATGTTTGTTACATAACTTAATTACCTTCATAAGTTCAGTATATAAACTTATGTACCTTATGTAAGTTAAGAACATTATAGAGGTTATAAGTACGTTTCTTACATAAATTAAGTACATAAGATGAATTAAGAATGTTACTTACGTGATATAAGTTTATTACAGTATGACACAAGTTAAGGTCTGTGCTCCATGACATGCTGAAGAGTGGGCTTACTTAAGTCACACACCTGCACCGCACAAATTGTATGCATGTAAACACACACATGCCATTTTTTTATTTGACTGGAATCTGGTGCAGAGATATTGAAAGAAATCTAGATTCCAACCAATCATTTGGTCGTGTCCTCGTTTTATTTATACAAATGTCTGTGTAGAAGGTGAATTTGTGTTATTCGTTTACAATGTAATGTCCCAGAGGACATTGTCTCAACATAGGGTCATAAATCAACACCCACTTTTTGTCTCTGACTTAGACAGAGCTTTCCTTCTCGTCTTAAACTTACTGGAGGAGTTTGGTCAAATTTCAGGCTACAAATTAAATTTCCAAAAGAGTGAATTAATGCCGATCAATGCTGCAGCCATGGCATATCCATTATCTGACTTACCTTTCAAAACTTCTCTTGAACATTTTAAGTACTGAGGTGTCTGTATAACCAAAAAATACTCTGACTTATATGAATTAAATTTTTGCCCTCTTCTGGCGAAGCTGACTCAGGATCTCCAGCGGTGGTCCCTCTTGCCTCTCTGTCTTGCAGGGCGGATAAACTGTGTTAAAATGAATGTGCTCCCAAAGTTTCTATATCTCTTCCAATGTATACTCATTTTCCTTACTAAACGTTTCTTTCACTCACTTGACCACATCATTTCCCAATTCCTATGGAACAAGAAGCCCCCTAGAATTAAAAAAGACACTTTACAAAAATCTAAGGAGCTGGGTGGTCTAGCCCTCCCCAACTTCTCACTCTATTACTGGGCAACACATATTAGAGCTTTGTTACACTGCTGTTGCACTAATGACCAACCCCCACCATGGCTACAGGTTGAGGAGGCCTCATGTGGCTCATCATCTCTGATGTCCCTCCTGTGCTTCCCCACATCTATTCCATCATATGTGCATTCAGACAGTATTGTTGTGAAAAACTGTCTTAAAATTTGGACACAATTTAAACGTCAATTTACATTGCAATCTACACCTGGTATGGCCCCTGTTTACTCTAACCCCCTGTTCACTCCATCAAAGGAATCTTATCCTTTAACCATCTTTACATTGATGGTAAATTTGCTTCTTTTGGTCAGTTATCACAGGCATATAATTTGCCTTCAACCCACTTTTTCAGGTATTTGCAGATAAGAGATTTTGTCCGCAACCACTTTCCCAAATTTCCTACCATAACGTCTCCCACGCTTATAGACACCATCCTCAAAATCAACCCTTACCAGAAAGGTACCATATCAAGGATATACTAAACTCTTCTTGCGCACCAATCCTCAACCTCTGATGTCTTGTGTACTGCATGGTCGGCTGATCTTAATATGTAGATAGACCCTGAGGTGTGGGAGAAGGCTTTGAAATGGGTCCACTCATCCTCCGTCTGTGCCCGGCATGGAATCTTACAATGCAAAGTGGTGCACAGGGTTCATTGGTCCAAGAGTAAACTGGCTTGTGTATTCCCAGGTACAGACTCAGGCTGTGACCAGTGCTATTTAGGACTGGCCAATCTTGGCCACATGTTCTGGGATTGTCCTGTACTTGTGCCGTTCTGGAAGGGTGTCTTTGACACTCTCTCAGCCGTCACTTCTACCAATATATGTCCCTCCCTATTAGTTGTCCTGTTTGGTGTCCTACCTTCTGGGAACCCATTACCATTATACTTCTGTGAACTTGTGGCCTTTCTGTCACTCTTAGTGAGGCGTCTTATCCTGCTTCACTGGAAGAACTCCCGCCCCCCCTCCCACTCTCAGTGGCTTAGAGATGCCCTTCATTTTATGTCACTGGAAAAAAATAAGTACTCTTTACAAGGCACCTCTACTAAATTCTGTAAGGTCTGGGAACCCTTCTTAGAGCACGTCAGATCTACCCAACTAGATATCGCCACCATTGTTTAATTCGCCCGAACAACGCACCAGTATCCTGTTTTAACTATAGCTTTATTGGTAGCACATATTCACAGCATGCAGCATTATTATTCTTTTTCCCTTTTATGTTGTTGTTGTTTTACTTATTGTTATGTATAGGTTTTTTGTTGTTGTTGGTTTGTTTGTTGTTTTGTTTTGTTTCCTTAGTTATAGTCTTTACATAATGTGTATCCTCACCATTTGACTGTGATATGTTTTCAATCCTTATTTGTATAAGGTATACATTGTACTATAAGTCTTGTTTTGTAATTTCTAAAATAAATCATATATAAAAAAAAATTAAAAAATCAACACCCACAGCTTTAAAAGAAGGATATTTGTTTAAGTTTCTATGAATGTGTGTTATCCTGCCAGATACACGGGGTGCAAACGTCTCCCGGGTTGTCGTCTGTCTCCAGGTGAAATGGTCACAGGTGCAGGCTGAGGCCAACATGTGCTGTGCTCCCTGATTGGTGCATTAATCATGTCATGTGCAGTTATGGTTTCTTGGATTCTAACAGAAAAAATGCTTTCACTACTTTTGTTTTGAGTTACACTTTCTGACTTGTCCTTGGCTGACCTGCTCCTCGCCTCCAGCCCCGCTGAGCCTCAAGCTGGCCAAGTGGTCCAGTGTGTGGGCGACGAGCCCCCCCAGCAGGTGGATCAGAACCAGGACACCACCACCATGTGACGCAGGGGACCGCCTGGCTTTCTAACACCGACTTTGCATTTGGAGGAATGTATTGTGTGTGTGTATATATATATATATATATATATATTCCAAAAAACAATCTGCACAAAATAACAGATGCCTTTTTTCTCTCACACTTATGGGTGGCAGCAGAACAACAGCCCTCGGGATGAACAACTATGCTGGGGCCCAATATGGTGAGGCGGCTTGGAGCGTGCTGCCCTCTAGTGGCTGGAGTCCCGATGGAGCTCACTTCTATCCATGTATAAAATATACAGGACTGTCTCAGAAAATTAGAATATTGTGATAAAGTTCTATATTTTCTGTAATGCAATTAAAAAAACAAAAATGTCATGCATTCTGGATTCATTACAAATCAACTGAAATATTGCAAGCCTTTTATTCTTTTAATATTGCTGATTATGGCTTACAGCTTAAGAAAACTCAAATATCCTATCTCTAAATATTAGAATATCATGAAAAAGTATACTAGTAGGGTATTCAACTAATCACTTGAATCGTCTAATTAACTCAATACACCTGCAAGGGTTTCCTGAGCCTTGCAAAACACCGGACAGTTGCAGAGTGGTCCAAAGTCCTCTTTTCAGACGAAAGCAAGTGTTGTATTTCATCTGGAAGTCAAGGCGCCAGAGTCAGGAGAAAGGCTGGAGAGGAGCAAAAACCAAGTTACTTGAAATCCAGTGTGACGTTCCCAAAGTCAGTGATGGTTTGGGGAGCCATGTCAGCTGCTGGTGGTGGTCCACTGTGTTTCATCAAGTCCAGAGTAAATGCAGCTGTGTACCAAGAGATTTTAGAGCACTACATGCTTCCGTCTGCTGAAAAGCTCTATGGAGATGAGGATTTCATTTCCCAGCATGATCTGGCACCTGCCCACAGTGCCAGAACCACCAGTAACTGGTGTACTGACCATGGCATTACTGTCCTCCATTGGCCTGCCAATTCCCCTGACCTGAACCCCACAGATAATTTGTGGGGTATTGTGAAGAGGAAGCTGAAAGACACCAGACTCAACAATGCAAATGAGCTAAAGGCCGCTATTGAAGCATCCTGGGCATCCATAACACCTCAGCAATGCCACAGGCTGATTGCCTCCATGCCACGCCGCATTGATGCCGTAATCCGTGCAAAAGGATTCCCAACCAAGTACTGAGTGCATTAATGGACATTTTCAAATGTTTGATTTTGTTTTGCTGTTAAAAATCTTTTTTTTACTTGGTCTGAGGAAATATTCTAATATTTAGAGATAGGATATTTGAGTTGTCTTAAGCTGTAAGCCATAATCAGCAATATTAAAAAATATATATATAATTATTTTTTTTTAATTGCATTACAGAAAATAAAGAACTTTATCACAATATTCTAATTTTCTGAGACAGTCCTGTATATATATATATATATATATATATATATATATATATATATATATACGTTGTTTCAGCCCCACTGACTCAGGAGAATACAGTGGAGCATTTTGCGCTGGATATCTTGGTTATTAAAAAAAGTTTAAAAAGCACTCAAGCTCAGCACAGTCATTCTACTGTTAGTCCCAATGTGACGCTTCAAAAGAAATGAGCATCCGTGGAGTTCTGGAAAAACAAACACCCAGGTGTTAGTGTCACCTATAGTAGATTTCAATTGGGAAGAGGACAGTGTATCATATCATTGCTCTTATCTCATCTATGCCCAACTCCAAATAACAGTAATTAATACCATGATTACCACCAACCCACAGCGACTGCCATCTTGCTGCATTGGGTGTTGCATAACAGCACCCATCAGTCAGACTTATGTGGCCGATCCTCCTCACTGTGAGAATAATTCGAATATGTTAATGTAATAAATGTACATGCAATTTGTATATAATATGTGAATACCACATAAGTGTCTCTATAAGTTTGTTGGCTCCCACATTTTGGCATAATCTTTCTGGAAGCCTCTGAACTATTGGACCTAATCCAAAGTCTCTCGCTCTCCAGGGTCCTGATCCTGCTGCTGCAGCACGGAGCTATCAGGCAGTTAAAGCTCCATGAACTTCAACCCAATAACATCCTTATGTCTAATCTTTGACTTCAAATGTTTCCTACAGGCGATGTTGGTGTTTTCTTCACCCATGAGTACAATACAGAGAAAGGCTTCTCTTTTCGTCTTGACTTATTTTCTGCCTGTGTTAGTTTATTTCTGCGCTGCAAATTGAAGGTCACCTATAGTAACTAAGTTATGAAGCCTGTTTGGCGAAAGCGTTTGCAAAGAGAAGTAAACTCCTTAAACACGTCTTCGGTCTCCGGCCTCTCACTGCATTCTTACAAAGTCACAGGGGGAAAAATTAAGTTGTAACTTTGGGTGACACGATGTAAAAGGTTTGAAACCACAACTGTGTTTCAAGGGGAAATGTATTATCCAATGTGTGAATACTCAATACCTAATATCGATACACGCTACCTCGGAAGGTACCTAAATAGTTCATGATCTCAGTCTTTTAGTTTCATTTATCTGTATTTACAGACGTTTGATCATCACGTTCACTAGAAGTTTGACTCTTATTTTGAAATCACTTCCTACACGCTTTTTCTGTAATGTCTACTATACACCCTTTTACCGTAATGCATAATATACATGCCCTTACCATTATGCCTAGTATACGCGCTCTTACCGTAATGCCTAGTATACACGCTTTTACCGTAATGCATAATATACATGATTTTACCGTAATGTCTAGTATACACGCTCTTACCGTAATGTCTAGTACATCGACGCTCTTACCGCAATGTATCAAGGCTCGTACCGTAATGTCTAGTTTATCGACGCTCTTTTGACTTTTGAACTCTTGAAAAAGAAAATGTTGAACTCTTGAAAGTGAAAGTGAAACTCGGCGAGCTGAAGGTATTTCTCGGCGTGGATGGCTCGAAGGAGGAAAAAACGCACCGTAAGTCATTGAATTAATCTTTATAGCGTCAACCTTCGTGGCCGTATTAATGCACGACGTGTTTAGTTTGAATACCAAGAAGCAACGCGGGACAGAAGCGACCGGAACTGAGTTATAACAACGTGATGTCACGTATCAAAACGCACGTTCCCACACCTGATTTAATGTGCGCGTTGCATCAACTGTTGGTGTTTTCAGTTTGATTGAAGTTCAACTTAAGTACTTTAATGGGTTTAGGTTAACTTTAGCTTCTTATGTGTTTTTCTAATGTTACAGAATGGCACGAAAAACGAAATTTTGCTTCACAAACCCTTCTGTACAACGCCAATATATAGTGATCTCTGCCGAGAATCTGCTCTTTTGTCCCCCTGTCTGCCACTCAGGGGGATCTCCTACCATCACTCATGGGGTCTCTCCTCCCATCACTTAAGGGGTCTCTCCTTCCACCACTCAAGGGGTCTCTCCTCCCGCCACTCATAGGGTCTCTCCTCCCATCACTCAAGGGGTCTCTCCTCCCGCTACTTAGAGGGTATCTCCTCCCGCCTCGGCTCACTCTTAAATCATTTTAATGAAACATGTGATTGTGCTGAAGTGTGGGTTTATCTTAACGTCAGTGTTCATGATGTCATCAGCAGTTATCTGGCTCTAATCATAAATATATAATAATAAATCATAATACATATGAAGTGGTGCTTTCAGTCTCCAGTAGGTGGAGCTCCAATGCAAAAATATAATACTGATCTGATGTTTGTGTATGTGCAGATTTTTTGTATAATAGAAAAAGAAGATTTTTTCTCAGGCACAAAACCAAATGTTCTGGACCTTTGTGCAAAGTTTTAGTTTTAGTATCCTAGATGTTCAATGTCACGTCTTTTTTCTCATTCGGAACATCTTCTGCACTTGTGCTGTTAGCGATTACATTTTCACTGGTTTGCGATTCAAGTGAAACAAAGAACATCAAATAAATCTGTTTTTACTTAATCTACACTGTGAAACTCAAAGCAGGTTTAGGAAATTCTGTTTTTGAGCGGCATTGAGAGCTCAGTAGCTGGAGGGTTTTGTTCCTTTAATGGAAACTAATGTGACGGCCTCCTTCCTGTCTCTGGCCAGCAGGAGCTGGGAGAACAAAGCCCTGGCTCTCCAGACCATCAGCGTGATCCGAGGGCGAGAGGAAGAGGAACCGAGGCAGCGAGGCTCTGGGTCACATGACCTCCGTCAAGACGCGGTCGGGGATCTACATCGCCACCTTCCTCTGGATACGGAGGGTGGGTCCAAAAGATCGGATGAGTTTATGGGCGGGGGAAAAGAACAATACAATATACATGGAAAGCAAAGTTAGGGATTATAGAAATAAAGACAAATATGCATAGTTAGTAAAAAACTGTTCATGAGTGACATTTTAAATGCATATTTAAATAAATGAGACAATAACTAAAACACCTCTGAATGTTACACCCCTTTTTAAAGAAACACAAGTCATGAGAAGACAATGTAGGGCTAGACAGTATCTAAACTAGTCCAAACCAGTTTAGACCAGATTATTTGATGAAGTTAGTGTGACAGAATCATAGGAAACATCCCTCTCATGCACATTGCTATTCTTTCTTATCTCTGTTAGAGAGAGGCTCATTGTCTCCTCTGGCCCTGTGAGCCTCCTACTCATTCCTGCTTACATCGGCATTTAGTCATCGCTTAAAGCGACACTATGTAACTTTTCCCCTGTAGCGCCCCCTTCAGGTATTTAACGTCTGGTCTCGAGCCATATATGCTTCTTCCGGCTTCTGCTCCCAGCTGATCGCGACTCGCTGCCGCTGATCAGCGGCAGCCCGGTGTTCTCCACAGCAGCATGTCACTCCGTCTCTACGAGTCGCGTAGCGGAGCAAATAAAAAGTCACCAGCGAGCGTGGACTGGCACTATAAGGCGTTGCGTAAAGCTGCCAGACAGCAAGTTGAACTACTTCCGCCGGAAGTACCGGGCGGCTCGCAACATCTTACATTCAGCAGTTTTCTGGCCACAGACCCCGATGGCAGTGGCGGAGGAGCAAATCAACATATTAAAAGTCATTGTAGCGGCACCATTTTTTTCAAGCTGTTATTTTAAGGTGGAGAAGTTACATAGTGGGGCTTTAATTCTCTATGCTATGCTCTACCTTTGTAACATAGGCAATGTTATATGTCACTATCACACATAGTCAGAATTATGAAATGCTGTCAAACGTTTGACTTTCCATATAAAAAATCTGAAATCCAAAGTGAGTTTAAAAAAAAAATGTTGGAATATTTGTATATTTTTCATCTTCTCTATTTTATTGTATGTTTTCCGTACATACTGCTTCAATAATGTAATAATTGCTTGATATTGTTGTTGTTTTCGTCCGAAAGCTCGTTAGCCGGGATCTCTCTGCAGTCCGTAGTCATGGAGATCCAGACGATGAGACCTCCTGCGTCAGCCTCCTGGAGGGACAGGTCCCACTGGACGGGGAACCGCTGCAACTACGAACACTAATACCTCCATTGCAAGGAAGCGCGAGTTCAGTGGGAAGAGGCTCTAGTTTCTTTCTCCGTCTCTAGTTTCGAACTGTCAAGAGAAAACTCGTCAAACTTGTACCTTAGCCGAGAGTTAAGGGACCGGCTTGCTACTAGAGTAACACCTGAAACCTCCTGAACCCAGCTGAAACCTACGGAAATCTCCTAAAACCTCCTGAAACCTCCTTTTTTTAATGTGATTTATTTGTAGAAATTACAAAACAAGACTTAATGTACAATAGACCTCATAAAGAAGGAGTGAAAGGATAACATATCAGACAGACAAATGGTGAGGATACACAATACAAAAACAAAAGATACAAAACACCAGCAAGAATGAGTTGATGGGAGTCCAAGTCAGAGAGAGAGAAGAAAACGCGTTTGAACAAATTATCGTTGTCCCAGTTTCGACCATACACATTTGCCAAAATCAAGTTATGACCTCCTATTTTGCCTGTGATTATGACATAGCGCCCATTTGTGTCAGACACCACTTTGCTCACAGAGAGTGGCACTGATTTGTGAATAAGGATTGCAACCCCCCTGGCTTTACATGAAGAAGAGGAGTGAACAACTTTGCCCACCCACTCCGGAGTTTAAGGTAATCTGAAGGCAGAAGGTGAGTTTCTTGTAAAAAGGCTATTTTAGTGTTTAAACGGGTAATGTGGTTAAACACTTTGTTACATTTGACAGGGGAGTTCATACCCTTGACATTTCAACTAACAAATTTTAAAGCGCCACCGCAGAGTATTTGTATACACCCTCATTTTATAAGGTATTTTTAGGTGTGTGTGCAATTAACAATCATTCCCATGTCTGCACCGGAGATGAGAGGCAAAACACAAGACTAAGTTGGACACAAAGTTTTAAGAGCAGCATGCACGCAGGATACAAGAACATACACATAAAACACATAAAAACAAATTGAGATTACATTAACCCGACGCGGCCGACCGCCTGGAGCAGGCTTTGGAGCAATGCTTCTGTGAGCTCTGTCCAGAGAGCCAGGCACCTTTACGCCAAAGACATTCAGGAGCATTTGCGAAAAGACAGTGGACGGGCGGTTGCCTTCTGTGTTCTCAGGTAGGCCGATTAACCGTATATTCCGTCGTCTGCTACGGCCCTCCAGGTGGGACAACTTGGTCCGTAAGGCCTCATTGTCACGTTGCACCGGAGCACGCTGTCTCCTGTTGTCGGATGCGGTGTTCAGTGTCGGTGGCTTTGTCCTCCAAGGAGGCTATTCGCTGCCCATGGTCAGCGACCGTTTAAGTGTTTTAAAGTCGGCAGAGAGCGCGCATCAGCGCTAGCATCAGCGCTAGCCGACGGAGCAGGATTACATTTTTTTCTACTTTGCCCTTTGATTTGGACATTGTGAGGTTATCTGTATGGTCAACGCTATGTCTAAAACTTGTTGCAAAAGAATATTATAAAAGGTAGATGAAACGTCTAGATGTGGAAGCAAGCAACGTACACGTCTACCCGGCACGCTGCATTCCGGAAGTCACCACTTGAAACCTGTTGAGACCACCTAGAATCTCCTGTAACCGCACCTGAACCCACTTGAAACCACCTGAAATTCATTAAACCCTCCTGAGACCACCTAAAACCTCCTGAAACCTCCTGAAAGCATCTACGACTTCTTGAGACCACCTTAAACCTGCTGGAACCACTTGAAAGCTCCGGAGAGCTCCTGAAGCCACCTGACACCTTCTGAATCCTGTTTCTGTGTGGGAAAGGCGGATCACAGGAGGGGGCGCTACCACCGTTTGAAGGAGTAACTGTTCTCTCAATCATGCGAAAAATACAATACATGTTTTACTTGAGTAAAATGTTAATGTTCAACTAGCATGGTTGTGATATTGTCTGACTGTGTCACAAATTCCCCACCTTCATAGCTAAAGCCATCCTCCTTACATGTTTAATTAACTCTCCTGTCATTCCAGATCCTGTCATCCTCACCTGATTGTCTCTCATTCCCTTCACCTGGTCCTCACGCCCTTTCTCACCTGCAGCCCATCCCCTCATTAGTCCCTCATTCCCTTCACCTGGTCCTCACGTCCTTCTCACCTGCAGCCCATCCCCTCATTAGCCCCTCGCTATTTAGCTCCCTCAATTCCACTTGTCCTCTGCCAGATTGTCTTGTGTTTCACAGCCAAAACCTTCTAGTGAATCTCTAGTACTATTTCTGATCTGCCTGTTACGACCCTGTTTGCCTGCCCCTTTTCGGATTTGTCGCCCTGTCTGACGGACCACCTGGTTTTTGACTCTGCCTGAAAGATTCAGAAAACTGCCTCCTCCTGCAATCCTGTTTGTTGTGCTTTTGGGTTCCAGTACCTGTAACCATTACAGACTGTTTGTCTCCTTAAGTTATATTTGCTCATCATTTTATTATGTGTTCAAATGTTTGAAGACGTTTTTACATGAATGTTAAACAAATATTCAAGATGAATTATGAGCGGTTTAACTTCTTTGAATGATTCTAAGCAGCTAATAACACCATAATATCAAAAAAGTATTTGGCTTATTGATGCAAATATAAGAAAAATTCAATTTTAGTTGTATGATACCTTTCAAATGACCACAATAACATTTTAACTGTTGATGGTTCACACTGAGTTTGGAGGGTTGAAATTAAAACGACACAAAGTAAGGACTCGTTCAGGTTTTTGGTTTAAAAAACAGTTAAAGTATAACTCTCAGATCTGACTAACTCTTCCTCCATAAGTGCTTGTGTATGTATACATATGTAAGTGTGCGTGTGTGCGTGTGTGCGTGTGTGCGTGTGTGCGTGTGTGCGTGTGTGTGTGTGTGTAATATATACAGCTATAGAGGAATATGATGTAAGCAGAATTAGCCGTTGTGCTTTCCGTCATTTGTTTGTTTTTCTTTCTGCACAGACCTGCCCTACTCGGCCTCTGATTGGTTAGTACTTGTTTCCTTCTTGCCAGAATTTAGGAATATAATAAGGCGATAAACTTGATAAGTGAAGGTTGGTCGGTTCCTGATTTCAACTTCATGTTTTGGGCTCTCACTTATAACTAGAAAATGCATTTCCTGCTGAAAATGTGTTGGAATGCTTAACATCTGAAAGCTTGAAGCTGAAAAGTAAAAACTAAATTGCTGAAAAAGGTTTGAAAATAGCTGAAAATGTCTGAAATATTAATTGAATAGTTGAAAAAGTCTGGAAATAGCTGAAATGAATAGGTAAAAATAGCTGAAGTATGAAATGAATAACTGAAAATAGCTGAAATATGAAATGAATAAGTGAACATTTCTGGAAATAGCTGAAATATGAAATGAATAAGTGAAAATGTCTGGAAATAGCTGAAATATTAAATGAATAACTGAAAATATCTGAAATATTAAATGAATAAATGAAAATAGCTGAGAATAACTTAAATATGAAATGAATAACTGAAAATGTCTGGAAATAGCTGAACATGTCTGAAATTAGCTGAACTTTTTTTAAAAGTTGGACATACCTTAAAATAGCTGCCAACATCTTAAATAGGCTGAACATAGCTTAAACATCTGAACATATGGATTTTTTTTCTACAAAAGAATTTGTTAAACCCTGTCAAATAAAACATGATCAAATCACCAAAATAGTAGAATCAATAGAGAGGAAAGATTGAGCCGAACGCGCCGATATGTTTGTTATTTTTCTGGGTTAAATGAGACCTGAAAACTCTAATATTGGTTCTCTTCTAATATCTCTCCATATATAGACACACGCGCGCTCACGCTGCCACACGCACGCACAAACCGTTGGTCTGTGTGGCTTGCAATGTATGATAGACAAGAGTGTGTGTGTGTGTGTGTGTGTGTGTGTGTGTGTGTGTGTGTGTGTGTGTGTGTGAGAGATCCGCCACTGATTAGCCTAATGTGAAGCACCTGTGAGTGAGAGACAGACAGCTCTGAATCTGATGAAAGCAACCTGTCAGAACATTTGGATTTTAAAGAGAACTATAACTCTGACCCTAAAAACGTCCACATTAGGAGAAGCTCAAGGCTTGTGTGAACGTGTACATATCCTTAAATATTTTTTAGGTTAAGAAATGAGGGTATAGTCGCAGTTTAGAAAATGCTCCTGTTTGCTTCAAAAGAGTTGAAAGGCGCTCAGAATTACAATGGAGATGACTGAGCAGAAAAGTGGACTTCCTCCCTCTTTATGGCTTCTCTCGAGAAATCTGGGAAACTGTTGGATTCCACAGTCACATCTCTACAACAAGCACAAGATTCCCTACTACTTTTTCAACAAAATATGTCTAAAGAGTAAGAATTGTGGCCGTAGTGACGATATACAAATCTTTTTTCCGCTTGATCCTGACGCAGCGCTGCACTCTAGCAATGACGTCACCGCTCTAGACCTCCCCACACACACCCATTGTAAACGTCAGGACGAGCGGAAAAACACATAAAACTAAAATAATAACAATTAAATAACTATACAAGATATGAAAAGAAGATGAGTTATAGCTAACACCTTTGTCAACATTTTAAAACGTCGGATTGTGTCTTTAGCTGAATGTATGCCGATATAGTAAGCTTTTAAAGTTGAACAAGTTGAAGCGGATTTGAAGATTTCTCTCATTGGATCCCATTCATTATTTATTCCATAAAAAAAAAAAAAATTGAAAATTTGAAAAGATACAAAATATTTGAAAATATACAGTAATAGCTGAAAAATATCTGAACATAGGAAAAAATAAATTGCTGAATTTGCTGAAAATATGAAGATACTGTAAGCTTTTTAAAGTTGAAGATTTTCTCCTTAGGAACTGATGAATTTGAAAAAACATAAAAGTATTTAAATATATGAAAATGTTAAAGATTTGAAATATTAAAATATGAGCAAGCTAGTCCAGAAGAAGCTGATTTTTTAAATATTTGAATGGTTCAAATAGCTGAATATATGAAAGAGTAGAAGAGGGACAAAAAAGGTACGGAAGAAATAGAATAATAATACAAAGTTTAATAAAGATTACAATAACAATAGTTGGACTGCTGAAGCATTCCAACTAATAAAGATTACAAGAACAATAGTTGGACTGCTGAAGCATTCCAACTAATAAAGATTACAAGAACAATAGTTGGACTGCTGAAGCATTCCAACTAATAAAAAGTTTAATAAAGATTACAAGAACAATAGTTAGACTGCTGAAGCATTCCAACTAATTACACTTTTTCAAATGTTGCTAGATGAACTTAATACAGTTACAGATACAATCAAATGATTAATGTGGAGCTGTAATTACACATATTATTAACCATAATGTTAATCTGGCACACTGATTTAAAAGTGGTGCATTATATTTAAAAGGTCTGAGAGAAAGTAGTAGTGGAGCAGTATAATATAGCCAGGGCTGAAATAAAGCCATTGCTGGAGAGGAGTAGATCTCATTCAAGCCTTTAACTAGTTATTATTAATATTATTATAACAAGCAGAGTATTTTTATCTTATGAAAACATGTCTAGATGTATGTAATTATAATAATTACAGACATATAATAATAATATTAATACATGCCATTATTATTAAATATGCTATTATAATTAAATATTATTAAGAGTGTGTATCTAACTGCTGCTGTTCATGGCTCACTTTGGAGTTTTTCGATTTCATTACGTTCATATTGGCTTGTTGAACGAGTGTGAAATAATAATAATCACGTGCTTTTATTTTGAAGTCTGCGCCTCCCGATGAGCTGCAGGCGGAGAACAACATTCAAGTAATTCGGCACGGGGGGCGGAGGCGGAGGCGGATCACGGAGCTGTTATAAAAACGGCGCATTTGTCCAGCAGAGTTCTCTGAGTTTATCTGGAGGATCTGAAGCTTTTATGAGACCCCACAAAATGATCCAAAAGATTGTGTTGAGCTCGCAGTCCCTCCGGCGCAGCGGCGTCTTCTTCGGATCTTTAAAAGTTCTGCAGAGACGGTGGACCCCGCGTGCAGGACTCTCTGCAGCGAGTCGGTGAGGCACAGCAACACATTCATTATTAAATATGTGAGCAATAAGAATTACGCGAAGTCCACATGTCTGCAGAGGCAACTTACTTTAAATCATATTCATATGCACTCTGTCTGTCAGTGGGTGACGTTGTGATAGTCTTAACAGCGTCTGCTTGGATAAGATCACAAGTTTAAAGATGTGCTTTCTTCTTCTACACAACGACCCCCATGTGTCTCGACTATGCATTATATTGAACAGATATTAAAAGGAAGAATGCTTCGAGAGACGGAAAGAATGGGAGGAGACTAAAAGGACTCGTATACGGCGATGTGAGGTCCGTATGGGACCATGTGGACCTATAGGGTTTCATTCGCGGCTTAGAGGGGGCGTGGCTTATCTCTGTGGCTTACTCTGTGGAATTCTGCTTTGTATGCTACTTGTTGTGGATATCCCACCAACTCTGAACATCTACCGCCCTCTTGTTTGGGTTCATAACATCACCAGTAGGCTCACACAGCTCGGTGTACTTCATCGGTCTAAATGACAGCCAGATAGATTCAACAACGGCATGACGTCAGTGATCTCTACGCTGATTGGTTTTCGCCAGTCGGCGTCGGGCGTTCACAGCGAAAATTCGCGGAACATTTTTTGCAACGCTTTCGATGTAACAGCAGCGTCATATATAGTTCAATGCAGAAATGACAAAAAGTAATTTGGTAAAATAATAATAATAATCAACATATTAGATTTATGCATTAAAGCCCCACTATGTAACTTTTCCACCTTAAAATAACAGCTTGAAAAAAAATGTGCCGCTACAATGACTTTTAATATGTTGATTTGCGCCTCCGCCACTGCCATCGGGGGTCTGGGGGCTGAAAACTGCTGAATGAATAGGTTGAAATGCACTTATTGTAAGTCGCTTTGGATAAAAGCGTCTGCTAAATGACATGTAATGTAATGTAATGTAATGAATGTAAGATGTTGCGAGCCGCCCGGTACTTCCGGCGGAAGTAGTTCAACTTGCTGTCTGGCAGCTTTACGCAACGTCTTATAGTGCCAGTCCACGCTCACAGGTGACTTTTATTTGCTTCGCTACGCGACTCGTAGAGACGGAGTGACATGCTGCTGTGTTGAACACAGAACCTGTGAGGAAGACAAAGGTACCGTCATTAGAATTTATAAAGCACACAGAAACAGGATTCAGAAGGTCTCAGGTGGTTTCAGGAGCTCTCCGGAGCTTTCAAGTGGTTCCAGCAGGTTTAAGGTGGTCTCAAGAAGTTGTAGATGCTTTCAGGAGGTTTCAGAAGGTTTCAGAAGGTTTTAAGGAGATTTTAGGGGGTTTCAGGTGTTTTCATGTGGTTTTATGTGCATGGTCTTAGGAGGTGTTAAGTGGTTGCAGTTGGTTTCAGGTGGTTTTAGGAGGTCTCAGGAGGGTTTAATGAGTTTCAGGTGGTTTCAAGTGGGTTCAGGTGCGGTTACAGGAGATTCTAGGTGGTCTCAACAGGTTTCAAGTGGTGACTTCCGGAATGCAGCGTGCCGGGTAGACGTGTACGTTGCTCGCTTCCACATCTAGACGTTTCATCTACCTTTTTAGAATATTCTTTTACAACACGTTTTAGACATAGCGTTGACCATACAGATAACCTCACAATGTCCAAATCAAAGGGCAAAGTAGAAAAAAAGTAATCCTGCTCCGTCGGCTAGCGCTGATGCTAGCACTAGCATTAGCATGGCGGATATTAGCTCACTACTGGAGAGTCACAGGCGCGCGCTCTCTGCCGACTTTAAAACACTTAAACGGTCGCTGACCATGGGCAGCGAATAGCCTCCTTGGAGGACAAAGCCACCGACACTGAACACCGCATCCGACAACAGGAGACAGCGTGCTCCGGTGCAACGTGACAATGAGGCCTTACGGACCAAGTTGTCCCACCTGGAGGGCCGTAGCAGACGACGGAATATACGGTTAATCGGCCTACCTGAGAACACAGAAGGCAACCGCCCGTCCACTGTCTTTTCGCAAATGCTCCTGGATGTCTTTGGCGTAAAGGTGCCTGGCTCTCTGGACAGAGCTCACAGAAGCATTGCTCCAAAGCCTGCTCCAGGCGGTCGGCCGCGTCGGGTTAATGTAATCTCAGTTTGTTTTTATGTGTTTTATGTGTATGTTCTTGTATCCTGCGTGCATGCTGCTCTTAAAACTTTGTGTCCAACTTAGTCTTGTGTTTTGCCTCTCATCTCCGGTGCAGACATGGGAATGATTGTTAATTGCACACACACCTAAAAATACCTTATAAAATGAGGGTGTATACAAATACTCTGCGGTGGCGCTTTAAGATTTGTTAGTTGAAATGTCAAGGGTATGAACTCCCCTGTCAAATGTAACAAAGTGTTTAACCACATTACACGTTTAAACACTAAAATAGCCTTTTTACAAGAAACTCACCTTCTGCCTTCAGATTACCTTAAACTCCGGAGGGTGGGCAAAGTTGTTCACCTCTTCTTCATGTAAAGCCAGGGGGGTTGCAATCCTTATTCACAAATCAGTGCCACTCTCTGTGAGCAAAGTGGTGTCTGACACAAATGGGCGCTATGTCATAATCACAGGCAAAATAGGAGGTCATAACTTGATTTTGGCAAATGTGTATGGTCGAAACTGGGACAACGATAATTTGTTCAAACGCGTTTTCTTCTCTCTCTGACTTGGACTCCCATCAACTCATTCTTGCTGGTGATTTGTATCTTTTGTTTTTGTATTGTGTATCCTCACCATTTGTCTGATATGTAATCCTTTCACTCCTTATTTATGAGGTCTATTGTACATTAAGTCTTGTTTTGTAATTTCTACAAATAAATCATACATTAAAAAAGGAGGTTTCATGTGGTTTTAGGAGATTTCCGTAGGTTTCAGCTGGGTTCAGGAGGTTTCAGGTGTTTACTCTAGTAGCAAGCCGGTCCCTTAACTCTCGGCTAAGGTACAAGTTTGACGAGTTTTCTCTTGACAGTTCGAAACTAGAGACGGAGAAAGAAACTAGAGCCTCTTCCCACTGAACTCGCGCTTCCTTGCGATGGAGGTATTAGTGTTCGTAGTTGCAGCGGTTCCCCGTCCAGTGGGACCTGTCCCTCCAGGAGGCTGACGCAGGAGGTCTCATCGTCTGGATCTCCATGACTACGGACTGCAGAGAGATCCCGGCTAACAAGCTTTCGGACGAAAACAACAACAATAACAAGCAATTATTACATTATTGAAGCAGTATGTACGGAAAACATACAATAAAATAGAGAGAAGATGAAAAATATACAAATATTCCAACAATTTTTTTTTTTTAAACTCACTTTGGATTTCATATTTCTTATATGGAAAGTCAAACGTTTGACAGCATTTCATAATTCTGACTATGTGTGATAGTGACATATAACATTGCCTATGTTACAAAGGTAGAGCATAGCATAGATAATTAAAGCCCCACTATGTAACTTCTCCACCTTAAAATAACAGCTTGAAAAAAATGGTGCCGCTACAATGACTTTTAATATGTTGATTTGCTCCTCCGCCACTGCCATCGGGGGTCTGTGGCCAGAAAACTGCTGAATGTAAGATGTTGCGAGCCGCCCGGTACTTCCGGCGGAAGTAGTTCAACTTGCTGTCTGGCAGCTTTACGCAATGTCTTATAGTGCCAGTCCACGCTCGCCGGTGACTTTTTATTTGCTCCGCTACCAGACTAGTAGAGACGGAGTGACATGCTGCTGTGGAGAACACCGGGCTGCCGCTGATCAGCGGCAGCGAGTCGCGTTCAGCGGCAGCCCGGTCGCGATCAGCTGGGAGCAGAAGCCGGAAGAGCCATATATGGCTCGAGACCAGACGTTAAATACCTGAAGGGGGCGCTACAGGGGAAAAGTTACATAGTGTTGCTTTAAGTACTTTTAGCACATGAAGTACATTTAACTGATAAAAAAGGACACATTTGTCATATCATCTGGGTACTTGACACATGTGCAGTAAAAATCTAGTGTGCACTTGCCAGAAGGCTCACGAGCGTACCCAAAAAAGTCCATTGAGGCAGATGTGACCGGAAACACAGAAAACATCGATGACGTCACCTGGATGTCCTGATCACCAGGGGGAAGAAAAAGAGTCCTTTTCCTTGCTGTTTTGTGGCATTTACCTTGATCTATAAAGTGGAAAAAACTTTTATAAAACTCCCCCTAATGTGGCCATTTTATTATTTTGAGCATTGTACTTGTTTTAAATGTCACAGCATCATGTCAGTTTCAGTTGGGCCCCCCCAGTGAGTTTGCATACTTTAATGTTCAGTGTAGGCCTTTTAACTTGTTGTGCAATGTTTTCTTTTAACAATGGTGCATTGAGTAAATATCTGAATACTTCTTCCACTATTGGTAGCCAGCAGTCATATGACTTAAACGTGTGGTGGGAAGTACATTTACTCAATGTTTTGGATGACTGATAATTTGGTAGTTTTTCTTGGATTATTTAAAAGTGAGGACCGAGAAAATGACCGGCGAGGACCATGGGGGCGCCAGGTCGCTATGCATTCTGGTCATTCTGGTAACTGTCCGTGAACAAGAAAACACGGTTTTCTCACTTAAAATGGCATGCACTGAGGATTATTTTTCTTCAACTGACTACATTTAACTTCAACCATGAATGGCCAACCACATAAAATCTGACACGAGTGCAAGAGTTTCAACACGGTGTGAAACAGTCCTACTACTGAAATAACAAACTGTATAGGCAGGGTATTATATTACATTACATATCATTTAACTTGCGCTTATATCCAAAGTGACTTAAATTAATTGCATTCAACCATGAGTACAAAGGGTAAGATTGTAATAAATGATAACACCTTAACGTCTGCATAATGGAACATTAGTTTATTGGAGTGATCATTAATATCTATCTATATGACTTCAATGACCTGAACAAGACTATTTCAGAATGTTATTACATTACATTACATGACATTTAGCAGACGCTTTTATCCAAAGCGACTTACAATAAGTGCATTTCAACCTAGAGTACAAACTAAGAACAACAAGAATACAGAAAGTAACATTTCCTCAACATAGTCAAACTACAAAAGTACCATAATAAGAGCCATTCAAGTGCTACTAAAGTGCAAATCTGTGTTTTAATCCAGATATAGTCGGAAAAGGTGCGTTTTCAGTTTCCGGCGGAGGCTGTAGAGACTTTCTGCTGTCCTGATGTCAGTGGGGAGCTGGTTCCACCAATCAGGAGCCAGGACAGCAAACAGTCTGGATGTAGAGTGATTAGCTCGAGGTGACGGAGTCACAAGTCGGTTGGCTGTTGCCGAGCGGAGCGAACGTGCCGGGGTGTAGGATGGGACTATATCTCGGATGTAGACGGGGCCCGATCTGTTCAGAACACGGTACGCCAGAACCCATGTCTTGAAGCGGATGCGGGCCGCCACCGGTAGCCAGTGAAGAGAGCGGAGGAGCGGAGTGGTGTGGGTGAAGACCAGTCGAGCTGCTGCATTCTCGATGAGCTGCAGAGGCCGGATGGCCTTAGCAGGTAGACCAGCCAAGAGGGAGTTGCAGTAGTCCAGGCGCGAAATGACCAGTTCTACATTTTGAGGAATGTTTGAGACGTTCAACTAGAGCTGAAACTAATTATTATTGTAATTAATTATTAATCTGCTGACAACACTTGTTTGATTATCAGGTTAGTCTTTTTTTAGTCTATGAAGTGTCACAACATAATAAGAATTGCCCAAGGTGACATATTTAGATATTGTCTTTTACAGTCCAATAACCAGATTTATGTACGTTCTTTAAAATTGGATTCAATTGGTCATGAAAATCTTGTTTTTGTTGAGTGACTTAACACTGCTTTTCATCCTGGTGTCAACTTACGTTTTTTGATTTGTCTGATGTATAAAGTTGTGTGTCATCAGCATAGCAGTGATGAGAGATGTCATGATTGTGTTTATATTTGGCCAAGTTGACGCATATAGACGGTAAACAGAAGGGGACCCAGGAGAGCCTTGAGGTAATCCAGACTGTTCCAGGATACTGTAGTTACCTTCGCATTGAAAATGCAGAAGGTAATGTTTTGGCCGGCGTGTATTTATTTGTGAATATGTCCGTTTGTCTGTCCGTTATTCGTCTAAATCAGACAAAACTGAGCCAATTCTTATGAAACTTGGTGGGATGATTGGTCATGACCCAAGGAACAATCGATTAGTTTTTGGGAGTGATTGGGTCAAAGGTCAAGGTCACGAAAATGTGAAAAACTTGTTATTCGTCTAAATCAGACAAAACTGAGCCGATTCTTATGAAACTTGTTGGGATGATGATTGGTCATGACCCAAGGAACAATCGATTAGTTTTTGGGAGTGATTGGGTCAAAGGTCAAGGTCACGAAAAGGTGAAAAATGTAAATTTGTGATATCTCGGTTAATTGGCATCCGATTTGCGTGAAACTAGTGCCAAATTGTTCATAATTCAATCTTGTGATATGCGAAGGTATGCGCTCTACCGAGTGCCCATTCTAGTTTTCTTATGTAGACAGTAAACAGAAGGAGACCCAGGACAGAGCCATGAGGTACTCCACACACTACAGTAGACTGTAGGTTTCTCATTATAACCTCCTGCCTCTTCACAGACATTCAGAATGTTTATATAAATAGTGTCTGAAAACATCTCCCTCCTGTTTTCCTCCAGTGGCATTCATGTGGACTCTCCACCCATCATCCCGTATCTCACGACCAGCTACGCCCACGGCACATCTACCACATCTTTGCGCCACACTACAGTCGGAGAGACCCTGCTGAAGACTGCTGAGCGCTGGCCGGACCGAGAGGCTTTGATCTTTGTACAAGACGGAGTCCGCAAGACCTTTGCACAGGTTCAGCAGGATGTGAGTCTTTTCCTCAAAGTCTGTTGCATGTGTCCAGTCAATGTGGCTTCCTCCATCTCCAGTTGATGATTGTAGGTCTGGCAATGTTAAAATTGAAAAGTTGAAAAGCCTACAAGCAAACCTATACATTTCTGTCCAAAACCTAAAGTCAATTTCTTATTCTGTAGTTTCTGACTGCGGGGCTTAACAATAGTGTACTCTCCAAATGAAAGTGGATCCAGAAAGTAGCGTGCTGGATTAGATATTATTGCTCGCACACAGATTGCTTTACAAGCCATATGAACTGTGAGAATGTTATGGGCTTCACCTTCTCTACTTGCACCTGTACAAGGGAAATACAACTGCCAAAAGATTTAACATTCTACTTTTTTTATGTGATAATAAAACCTGTAATTTAAAATCCAACCTCATTTTACTAACCTGTTCCTCCCTGTCTATGAAAGCTGGAAGCAAAGCCTTGCCATGCCTAGGTGAATACAAACAGTTTCATCTAGCTGTCAACAAGACATTCCTTCACATCTTTACTTGATGGTATGCTTTCATTTAATGAAATTATCTTTAATAATGTTATAATATAAATCAAACACGCGTCAAATATTTTTACCCATAACCCACTAAGTTCATCTATCAAAGAGTTACTTAATGTAACTGAATGTAGCCCTTGGAGCAAATAAAAGTATTAATAACAACAATACCTTGCTGCTGCTCATTGGGCTTGTTTAAATAAAAGGAACCTAAATGGGTATTTAAAACTTTTTTCTTTTTAAATCAACAACAGCTGAGTTGTGCCTTGATTACTGTCAGAGGACGCTGTTTAAGGAAACTAACGACTCAAACCGAAGTTGTAAAAGTGTGTTTCGGAGACAAAGAGCATACACTCTGTCCCCAGTGGAAACGCCCCATAAGTAATGGACATATAGGCCTATTTTACTACTTTTTGTTTTGTAACTAGACAAACGATTTAAAAAATGTCATTAATTACAAAAGCACAGATTGAGTCCTTGGATATCATTTATTGTTCTCATACAGGGTATAAATTTGATTACTGACTGTATTAAGTGGTAATAATAAATATAGATGGTAAATGTAATATATAATTAATGCTAAAGGGACACTGTAAATTTCAGGAGGCTTTTTTTCTTCGCAAAACGGCAAGGCTGTGTAAATACATCTGCAGTGGGAAATGTCTCCTCAGTCCGGTTCCGTCTGTAAACTTTCACCCAGTAAAAAGTTCACAAAGTCAAAGCGATATCTCAGATTGGTGTCATTAACCTCCACACAGTATGCCAGCAAGCAATTTTTAGATATCAGCAGTCATATAAAACATAAATGACAAGATTATCATCCACTGAGCTCAGCTGTGCTTTTATTGATATGCTAAATCCAACAAGTTACCTTGCATCTACTTAAGATTTAAAGTCCATGGGGTTCGTACAAGTACAGACTTATGGTTTTAGTGGTGTGAAAGACTCTTTCCTTTCATGTTGCAGAACATCACAAATGATTTGAGCAAAGATAGGCCATGCTGTTGTAGAGGATATTAGTGCACCAAACATGTGAACAGAGTCTATGTAAATACCATAAAAAGATGTTTGTTCAGAAACCTTTCTGAACTCACTAAACTATGTGTGGGGGAGTTGGATTGTTCTCTTAACAAGCGGTTTCAGGTGACAACGTAAGCACACTCGGGTATTCAATTTCATGTTTTTATTTTTTCCTAAAGAAAAAGTTTTTTCAAATAAGAGATTAAGCTTAACAACATCTATCAATCAATATATGTTCTGTATATTTATCGTAATCTAGTCGCCTAATATTACAGTTTTGTTCAGGCGCTACCAAGCGTTTGTCCAATCAGTGGTCACATTTTCAAAAGTCTAAACACAATCAGCACAGCATCAGTGTTTTGTGGACATACCATTCACACATTTCATGTCGTTTTCACACAATATGCAGTCAGTGAACACATTTCCACAATGCTTACATTTTCTTAACAGACAAGCTATACCTCCCAATAAAACTATGGATTGTTTTTATATTATTTACGAATGTTAACGCACAACATCCCAAAATGGCAAAAACAATATTCCAAACCTTAGATACAGTCTAAAAACCTGTTCTGCAATGATATCAGTTATAAAACAATATATCTCAGCTGATAATTAAACAAACAATTGGTTCCCCGTCTCCTCCTGATGGTCAGTCAGAGTTTGTAATGTTTTTGGGAAATATGTTTTTGTAAGTTTTGGATTAGAATTTACATTTTGATGACATGTTGAGATTGATCACACAGACACCGCCTACATTGACTGGCCGAATGTTGTTCAATCATCTATTACAGCCGTTTCCCCAAAACATAGTTTATTTGTTTAAAAAAAGAGTTTGGATTTACTGTAACTTTTTTAAAGGAACAATAGCCCCCCCCCCCTTTTTTTTTTTAAAGATCTGGGCTTGTTGCCATTGTGTTTTTGTTCAGAATGCTCTTGTGTGTTTCTTGGATATTTTGTTCACTGTTGGCAATACTGTAAAATGTTTTCTGTTCCATCAGACTGTAAACAGTATTCATGCTTTACCTCTTGTAGTAAACGGTAAAGGAGAAAAAAAAAGATTCGCTTTTTTTACTGGAATGCTTTTGAATGTGAACATTACGTGTGGACATACAGTTTCCAACCAAGAAATGTAGTGTAAACACAGTGGATTATATGTTTTGCATGGAAATAACTGAAAAACTTAAACATAAAAGTCTATGCAGTTTTTATAATGTCAACCAGTGTTTTGAAACCTGGTGTACTTTGACTGACTGGAAGGAGCTTGTGAAGTGAAAAGAAGAGTTCATGTTTGACAGAAAAATTTCATTTTGAGTCAGATTTCCAATGTTTTGGTAAAGTTAGTGTCTGCAAAGAAGGATGTGTTCTATTTTGAAATGAAGAGTTAGTTTATATTTAACAAAATGTGCTGTTGAGAAGAAAAGTATCTATTTGGCTAATTGTGCTTTGTAGGTGTGAGTCTGTGTTAAGAGTTTAGAAAAAAGTATCTGAAGTATGGGTAAGCGCTTGTTAGCGATTGGGAAAAAAAAACTGTAAAGCTACTACGAGTAACTTTGATTTTGCCTTTATTCCGGCGCCCCCTGTGGACTAATGCAGTATAGCTTCTGAGCACAAGGGTCTCTTTCATAAAAACCTATATTTTTACTGCAGCAGGGTCTGACGGCATGCCCCTCTCAGTCCTGGTTGTGGTTCTCCTGGTGCCTTCCACTCAAGCCCAGCACTGTGAACATTTGATTTGCATAAACGCATTGTGAATTATATAACCGTCCTCTCTACAAACATGTTTAACCTGTTCATGTCTCTGACATGTCTCCGTAGGTGGATCAGGTTGCAGCAGGGCTGCTGGCAATTGGGCTGCAGAAAGGAGACCGTCTTGGGATGTGGGCACCTAACATATATGAATGGACCCTAATCCAGTATGCAACAGCCAGAGCTGGTATTATATTGGTGAGTAAAGTGCATTTGCAAGACGACAAACACTCTGTAGCGGTACTCCTAATTTATGCTGTCAGAAAGATGTTTGCCAAAGAGCGCCATTTTGAAAACACATCAATGAGCCTCAGCGCCGCACTGGTTGACATGTTCCCTTTAGCAAGTTATTGAATCTGAAGACAAACACAAATCAACAAGCATCTATTATATAATAAATCCTAAGTTTAGTTTCTAACCATAGTGTCTTCTCCATAATGAGATGTTTGTGCTGTTATCCCCCTCGACAGGTGACTGTGAACCCAGCGTACCAGGTGCAGGAGGCGGAGCACGTTTTGCGGACGGTGGGTGACTTTTCCTTTCCTTTTGAGACGCACTGAGACGTTGCATCCCCTTGAGGTGGGTCCTCTGCTCCTCTCTTCACAGTCTGGGTGTAAAGCCGTCGTGTGCCCTTCGCAGTTCAAGTCTCAGAACTACAGTGGCATGCTGAGAGAGTTATGTCCGGGTATCGACTCGTCCACCCCGGGGGACATCAGGAGCGCCAGGTACAGCTGCTTGGTGCTGGTCACTGTGGAAAATGATCCTAACCCTAACCCAAAATGAATGAATGTTTACCTAGCTTTATTTCTGTCGACAGAAACAAAAATTGTCTGACATAACACACACGCAAACACGCGGCACTACAAAGGCGCCGCTAAAAACGCAACACTCAATCCCCTCCCTGAGGCGTCTTTAGGGCACCGCCATCCTGGCTGCAGGGAACACGTCAAACACAGGGAACCGCGAGAACTCATGTGTTCCCACGGCGACCACGAACACGAGAACACGTGAAGATAGAAAGAAAAAGACCTCGAGAACAAGAGTCAGAATCAAAAACACACAAAGGTCTGCACTGAACAATGTTCACCATAGTATATTGTACATAAGTATACTTTTGCATCTACTATCATCATAAATCTCTGAAAACCAATATGACACGATGAAGGAGTGGTAGCATTAATAGGTTTGCTCATTCTGACTCGAGGATATTGAGGCCATAAGCATAATATTGTGTTCATCATCAACTTGATGCATCAGGTCAGTGTCTGGAGAACCTGCCTTTAAACTCCTCCGCGCAGGAAAAGGTTTTGCTGAATCTGCAGTTGGGCGACTGCTTCAATCATAACGATGTGATCATCCACAACATGACTCGAGTATGAAACATGATCAATACTAAAGCAGAAAGTAATAACCCAGTCATTACTGGAAACTGACAAATGTGAGGAGCAGGTTCTTCCGTTTCTGCTTCCATCGTGAAATCAGTCGTCTTCTCGTGTAGTCACTCGCTAAGTTAGCATCCTGGCCATCAACGTGGCTTTGACGTGGCTTTTTTTTTTGCAATTGCGCAATACCGTGATTAACCAATGACTTAACTTTAAGCCGGTACCACTGGCTCACCAAACCTGCTTGGAGTCTGCGTTCCACCGCCGTCCCTGACGTTGTCTCATGATTAATTTTCTAAAGATAGATTACATTTTGGAACGAAGGTTTCAGGGGAAATATATCGGTTTTCTTTGCAAAATGTAACAAAGTAAGAGGCAACAAAAATGTGAATAGTAGAGTAAATTACAAATATCCCAAAAACTACACAGTATTTCTACTTCCTTACTGTCACCGTTTGTGAGATTGACTCGGGTCATGTAATATCGGCACACCTTTCCTCCGATTCTACATTTACAGTGAGATTAACGACTTGAGTCGGACGGATTGAACATTAACACGTATCTTTAGATGAGTGACAGAGTCAAAGCGGCTGAATATTAAAATATAACTGGAAGCTCTTTAGTTTCAAACATTCCTGTCTCTGGTGTTCCCCCTTAGACTCCCCGATCTCCGCTCCGTGGTCCTTCTGGACAGTCGACAACCAGGAACGTTCCACTTTGAGGACCTGATGCAGGCCGGCAGCAGCAGCTTCGTGCGGCAGCTCCAGGACCTGCAGAAGAAGATCTTCTCGGACGACCCCATCAACATTCAGTTCACTTCGGTAATTGGTGCAGAAATTCCCGCTGACCTTTTTTTTGGAGGGATATTTTGTATGTGGAAATGGAAATACTCAAGTACCTCCATTGTACTGTAGCACAGTACAGTTGCTTTCCACTGCAAAGCTCTCACACTTAATTTGACTGAACTTGGAAGGTTTTAAACCTCAACACGAAGAGAGAAAGAAAGACAAACCATAACCCTCCTTTCTTCCTCACAATAAAATTATTTTGCATCTGGAAAGCCTATTTTAGTTTTAGTCGACGTGTTTATTAGAACCCTGGAAAGGGCAAACGGGGATGACCGCTCTGGGGTTACCGGTACGTGGTGATCTCAGCCAGGCGAAAAGAGCGCGACGGTCGGATGAATGTTAAGAAAAATAACACCTCAGTAGCCCAAGTAGGAGGCTAGCTCCTTAACAGTGACCTTTACACTCTATATTAATCCATCTGTATCTTTCTTTCTTAATCATGCGTTACCAGGGAACAACTGGTGTACCAAAGGGTGCCACCTTGTCTCATCACAACATCATAAACAACGCCTACTTTGTAGGGAAGAGAATGGGATACACCTGGAACGTGAGTCTGGACCTGGATCTGTGCTGTAGGGTACCGTGGCACAAACGGTGAACGGTGAACGATGTAATATCAAATATTTTGTCCCGCAGCCCTTAAACCGCCTCTGTGTCCCGGTGCCGCTGTTCCACTGCTTCGGCTCCGTGGGGGGGTCGCTATGCATGGCCGTGCACGGCGTGACCGTGGTCTTTCCCTCGGCCGGGTACGACGGAAAGGCCAACTTGGTGGCGATGGAGAGCGAAAGGTAACGTCAGACATTTAGTAAACGTCCTGAAGCCTCATTAATTCTGGAGCCATTGAATAATCACATCTGAGCTAAATCTTTAGCTTTAGAGATGTTTGAACAGCTGCAGGCTGTCGCTTCATATGTGTACATATTGATTATTCTGATGGAACTCTCTACAAATAGACACACATCCCTGAATGTCAAACTTTACCTTTCACCTTAATCGGACAATGTCACAGCGAGTCAGCGACCGATCATTTCTTTCCCCACCACAACAAACAGACTTTTTAATGTTTCACTTTAATGCACTTTTTCCAAATAAAGTTTCATTTTTTAATTTTTTTTTTATTAGAAACATTATGTTGAGTGTCTCCTGAACTGCAGTAAATGTGCACCACGTCCAGAAATGTGGATTCACCAGTTTGCAAAGCCGTCCTCAATTTTGTTTACCCGTTTACCTTTTGTTGTCTCGAATGTTTTTTTGAATTTGATATGAAAATAGACATTCCCATGGAAAAAAGGGGCAAATTCTCGACTACGTTTTAAATGTTTTGTGTGTGCAAGTGAACACTATGCATTCTGTTTTTTCCGTTTCCCCCTTCACAGGTGCACCTTCATCTACGGCACCCCCACCATGTTTATCGATTTGATCAACCAGCCAGACTTTGTTAAATATGACTTGTCGTCAGTCAAGAGAGGTGAGAAACGCATTTAGAAAAGCAGAATATCAATCCAACAAAAAAAGATATATATATATATATGTATAAAGCCTTTTTGTTTTGTTACTTTGCTTTCGTAATAACTTTTTTCCGGTTACACACTCATCTATTTGTGTCGCTGCAGGTATCATTGGTGGCTCCCCGTGTCCTCCAGAAATCGTGAGGAAGATCATTTATGAGATGGGCGTCAAGGAAATAACTGTAAGTCCGTTAACAGATACAGAATGTTAGTGTTATTATTATAGATTATGTAAGCACACCACAGAACTGGGATCATGAATTCACTTTTTAAAATGATGCAGTTCCGCTTCCAAACACCAGGGGGAGACGCATCCTCGGAGAAACGTCCGTTAGATTCAACAACATGAATATGCAGTCATTCGTGAAGCAAAGCAGAGAAAATATATATGTGGGATAAAAAAGGAAGTCTTTTATTTTGTAAAAGGTTTATTGGCTGTTGCAACTGCGTCTAAAAGTGAAGGAAATGTAAAGATATTGAATATACAATAGATTTGAATAACGGGCTGTAAACTCTTACGGCTGATGTGCAAGACATTTCACTCTTTCTTTACAATTTAGAAAATGTTTAGTATGTTACAAAGATTTTCCGTTAAAGTAAGAACGTAATAACAATACGTTAATCTAGTAAAAGATTAACTTCTTCTTTCAGAGATGCACAAATTCCTTCATGCAGAGAAAATGGCACTAAAAGAAAGATAAATGTAAATTGTATTCGCCTATTAAGCCTGCACACATCTTCAGTCTTGTCTTTAAAACTTCTCGGAGAAACGGGTCGTCTTCAACAGATGAAGTAGATAACACAAAGTAGAAAAGAGGATAAACGGGTGTCGATGCAAGTTGGAGGATGTTTTAATGCCATTTGCATTTCTCTGCCTCTTTATTTTTCCATTGTTCAGGTAAAAAACAAAATAAAGGAGGCTTCATGTCCAGCATATTAAAGCTACACTCATTATTCTCTGAGTGTTAACATACAATATATGACATGTTAATTAGTGAGCTTTTAATGTGCCGATGGCACAGAGCAAGGCTAGCTGTTTCCCTCCGTTTCTAGCCATTATGCTAAGCTAACCTCTTCATCTAACTCTGTAAGAGGGTCGAACATTTTCTTTAAGCTCGCCTGGTTTCGAGTTATTACCTTCATGCTAATCAAAATGTTGAAACTTTATTGAACATCATCCTTATAACATTCAGACATCTGTTTGTTTTCCCAAAGAC
Source organism: Liparis tanakae (assembly GCA_036178185.1). NCBI lineage: Eukaryota > Metazoa > Chordata > Actinopteri > Perciformes > Liparidae > Liparis > Liparis tanakae. Next base: position 8,561,398 of record CM070105.1, read on the forward strand.
CCTGAATGCGCCGTGAAAAGACCACAGGCGCCCTAAATTAGTCGAATACATCCTGTATTTTGGTGGTTGCCTGAATATCTTTTGATTTAAACGGATTACAATCAAAGAAAAGTTCAATCTCGGCTGCATGAAGCTCTCGATGTGTTTTGGGAGACAGAGAGGCACATATGTTAAAGTGGTGACATCATTTGGCAGATGGATAGATGGACGGTGTTGAAGGAGAATGAGATGGCGTTGTGCAGCCGGTCACTTGGACAGGCTCCTGCCCTCGGCGTCTCCTGTAGGAAAAGACACAAAATCAGCCGCCAACTTATACAATCAGAGACTTCCATGACCTGGTCTCTGTGTACTGGACCTCAGGGCCAACTTGGAAAAGTTCAGACAGGAGGACAGAATGTTCTGTGGTTTAGAGGGAGAGGGAAAATAAACGTAACTCAAGACCAACTTAATCCGTGTGTGGTAGCGTCTGAATCCAAAATCTCAACTACAGCTGGTGTGAAAACCTTCACACCAAACCTCCACCAGAGGGACTCAGAATAGAGAGCAAGGAAACGGCTCATCCAGGTTCCTTCATCAGAAACCCACGTGTTATGTGACGGTCGAGGGACTCAAGTTCCACACTCGGATTCTATGCGTTAAGTGTTTTCTCTCACATGTTGATTCGTGAGTATTAAATATGATAGCTTAGCATAAAGCATGGAAACGGGTAGAAACGGCTCGCCTGGCTCTTGCTAACGGCGAGCCTGGCTCAGTTTAACGGTTAGCCTGGCTCTGGTTAAGGACTAGCCTGGCTCTTGCTAACGGCTAGCCTGGCTCAGTTTAACGGTTAGCCTGGCTCTGGCTCAAATCAATCAACACCACTAAAGTTCACAAATGATCTGTAAACTCTCCTAAATCACAGCTTGCATCAAAGAAACAATCCACAGTCCAATCTGGTTTGTTTTGGTTAAATAAACAAGATGTCAAGTTGTAATTCGAGCCTTAGCGCTGCTTTGCTACCGTGTGAACAAAGATTTCTGTCTTCAAGCCAATCTACTTCTAGCTTGACATTTTAAACTTAAACATAAGTGTTTTCTCAGCGGAGAAAAAAAGAAGCAAACGAGCATCTGAAATACTCGTTTTGCTCTAAAGATATTGGCGCCCGAGGGCCTCGCGCTCGGTGGCGGTTACCTTCAATGGCGGGTTCCCTTTTTGGCTCTCTTGGGCTTGACTCTGCAGCCACCGAAGGCGGAGCTGTCTTTCACTTGCTTTCCTTTCTGCGGAGGCGGAGATGCGCACACTGCGTCGGGACGGATGTGACTGGAGTCCATCCATCTAGAGATGGGGGGTGGGGGGGGGGGGTTATGGGGAGCTACTTGGCGGCTGTAAAATGGCCTCCTTTAGGCGATCTCCTCCTTACCTGCGCAGTGGAGCTAGCTGGCACGAGCAGCTCCAGGGGTTGTTGGAGAGGGTGAGGTTGGTGAGGGTGCCGAAGTCGAAGCCTTTGGGGAGAGACCTCAGCTTGTTGTTGTCCAGGTTCAGGGACTTGACCGCCGTCACACCGGCGAACGCGCCATCGGACAACTAGAGGGCGACAGAGGAGCATCGTGCATTCAGTTGTGTGCGTGAATGTGCCAGGGCTCTCAAGCCTCACGCATTGAGCGTGAGACTCACGCATTTGGGTCTTAACTCCTGCACTCCCGCCACAGATCGTATTTCTCACGCTTAAAAAAACTCTCTGCTTTTTAATGTTTTAATGTGCCGCAGTTACTGTGGAGGAATCAAGCGCCTGGAGTTCTGCCGCGAGATGCCGCCTATCAGCCAATCAAAAAGAAGAAGTGGGCTACACAACAGCCAATCTGAAAAATCCCCCCCCCCCCCCCCCCCCCCCCCCGTCTGTTAACTCGTATCTCATATTCATGGACCCTAAGCATTGCCTTTATACAAACCCTGTAAAAACATAAATCATGTATTGAATGCATCGATTTTGGCTGCAGAACATCTGGCGTCTACAAATGATGGTGTTGGTGGGGGTCAGCAGGTTATGGGTTTCACCAAACTAGTTTCTACTATAGCACATTTCTTCCACACACGATGGCAGTGAGCTGCCGGCTACTGGGAACAATTCAGGTTTTGGTTTCCCGCCTGATGCCACGTCAGCGCGTGGCCCTGGGTGTCAAAGCCACGCCTCCAATCGTTCGATCAAAATCTGCCACAAAAACAAAGCCCAAGGGCTCACATCTCTGCGTTCTGACCCGCCGACCCACCAGACGCCGCCCCGTCCCGTCAGGTGGATGCAGAACGCGGGGAATCTCGCTGCTGTTCCTCTGGCATGAAGGGCCTCCTCTCATCCCTCCCTCAGCAGCCGCACCAATGTAAACACCGACTGCCACTTTCTTCTCCCACGTGTCTACGTCATATGCATCTGCGAAGGCGCTAAAAGCTTCATAGAGGTGCGAGGTGCACCGGACTGCTGTGTCAAGTTTTGTAGAGAGAGGGTGAGGGAAAGAGAACGAGGGAGAGGGAGGCTCAAGTAGCCCAGGGTTCTGGTATTTTGAAGCGATGAATGACTTCCAGCGTGGCCGAGGTCTCTCTCTCTCTCTCTCTCTCTCTCTCTCTCTCTCTCTCTCTCTCTCTCTCTCTCTCTCTCTCTCTCTCTCTCTCTCTCTCTCTCTCTCTCTCTCTCTCTCTCTCTCTCTCTCTCTCTCTCTCTCTCTCTCTCTCTCTCTCTCTCTCTCTCTCTCTCTCTCTCTCTCTCTCTCTCTCTCTCTCTCTCCTCTTGGCCAGGAGGCTCGCAAAGGGCCCAATTATCCATTCAAGCTCAAAATACTCCTCTTCATACACCCTGCCTCTGTGTACCTGTCTCCTCACCCCGCCTGACCTTGTTTACAAGACCCTCAAGTAGAGAAAAATACTCCCCTTTTCTCAAAATAACACTTGTGTGAATTATTAGACCCCGAGCCACGCTTTACAAACAAAAACACTCTTAAAAATACATTTTGTATGTATGAATCTCTCCCCGTTGCTGCATTCCTGCTCCGCGGCTCTCACTCGGATCCAGCGTGAGCCGGTTGTTGTTTTACAGTTTTCCGCTCCGGGGTAACACCATGCTGTGGCACAGGTACACTCAAATATTGGATTAACCTCAAGCATGAAGCAAATGTGCAGTGCAGAATGTCTGAGGAGTGGCATAGAGCGTCTATTGTATGCATGTGGACCCTCGCTGGGAACAGATGGATGTTTCACTAAGATATGTAATATATGTTAACATCTGGTTCATTGTGATGATGAAGATTAAGACGAGGTTTACATCTACTTCCCCCAGTTGATAACTTACATTGTGGCAATTTTGTTTCTATTTACACTTTTATTTTTCAATTAATTATCGATCCTTTTTGTCTGTAAAATGTTTGAAAATTGTAAAAAGAAATATATAATATAGCTCAATTTCTTCGCGCTCAATTCAAAATGTTCAACATTTTTAGAAACGCATTTAAAAGTACATTTTATTTTGCCATTTCTGCTTGAAGTAATTAAAACCATTATTCAGTTATCAAAATAATGTTTTGTGTTTACGGCTATCTACTGTACCAGAAGCCCTTTTCTTATATTGAACTATGTTTACTCTTGCTTTCCCTTTTTTATAGAGTTAGTTCTGTTAAATTACTTTTTAGTAAACTTTAAAAATGTAGTTTTCTCAGAAGTAACTTTGCATGTGACGCTGAAGCTGTGTGGGGCATGAAGACTATTTCATGATCGAATCAACACCAGACGAACATGCTGATGACATATAGTCAAATATTAAGAGCAGCAAACCAGTTATTTTACTGAATGCTGAAGATTAACATATTAGCAGTTTCTTTTACCTCTCCATCCTGTTCCTTCTCTTTGGGTAAGTAGTTTCATTCATGAAGAGTATTGTTGCCCCGTGATGAGCAGCACCTGATCTCATTTACGGACTTGAAGAAATGGATCTCTTGGTTCTGCACCAGATATTCTGACTGCTTCGTCTTTTAAACGCCGGTGGACCCGCAGACTGACCTTCTCCAGACCCATGCCGTCCAGCTGTAGCTTCTCCATGTAGCGCCCGAAGCTCTGGAAGGCGAGGTCGGGGATGGTCCTCATGGGGTTCCCCCCCAGCGCCAGCTCCTCCACCACCCGCAGCTTGCTCATGGCCGCGATGGGGTAGCTGGACATCTTGTTCCGATCCAGGTGGAGTATGGCGAGGTTCTCCACGTCGTCCAGGGAGCCCGGCTGCAGCGTGGTCAGCTCGTTGCCGCTCATGTGCAGCCAGCGCAGGTCCTTGGCGCCCGCGAAGGTCCCCAGGCGCAGCTCCCGGAGCTTGTTGTCGTTGAGCTGCAGGATGAAGAGGTTGATCATGGGCGAGAAGATGCCCCTGGCGAGCTCGCCGATCTGGTTCCCGTCCAGGTAGAGGTAGGTGAGCTCGCTCAGGTCGTCGAAGGCGCCGGGCTTGATGCTGGTGATGTCGTTGTGGGACAGGTAGAGGTAGATGAGCTTCTTCAGCCCCTTGAAGGCCTGGGATCCGATCTCCCGGAGCTGACAGTGCTGCATGTGCAGTGAGATGAGCCCCTTGCTGTCGCCGAACGCCCCCGTGGGGATGGCGCCCAGGTTGTTCCTCTGCAGGTTGAGCAGGCGGGTGACCTCCGACACCCGGGGGATCTTCTTCAGCCCGACGCCGTCGCAGATGACGTGCTGAAGGTCGCCGTGGCAGTGGCACAGGCCGGGGCACTGGCCCGGGGCGCCCTGCACCGCGGGGCCCAGGACCAGGAGGCAGGTCCCCAGCAGCAACCAGCTCACACACCGCATGCCGACGGACTGGCAGTGCCTTCTGGACACCTTCTGTCGAGGATCTGTGTGGGGAAAATCCTGCTGGACACTTCGAGACGGACGCAGAGAAAATCTCTGAAGAGGAAACTGAAGTGTGTTTGTGTAGAGAGAGAGAGAGAGAGGGAGAGAGAGAGGCAGACGGAGTGAAAAGGTGAGAGAAAGGTGGGCGACGCACTTTGAGAGGAGGACGGCCGCTCTGCAGAACGAACGGCACTATTTATAACATTCACTTAAGGGGGGGGGGGGGACGACGACCAGGAGGGCTCGTCAGGGTGAGAGGTTTGCAAGATGAAGTCAAGTGTTTGAGTTTAACCCTGAGTGAGCAGGAAGACGACGCGGCTGATGCACGTGCGCCGACCGGATAAGGCACGTGCCGTCTGCTGGTTTTAGGCTTCAGGTGAACCTCTTTATAAAAAGAGACATTTTTAAACGTGGCAGGTCGGGCTCAATCCCAGACGCTCTCTATTGTTGTTCAGTCTGCGGCGGCAGGAAAACGAGCCTCTGACCTCTAATGGTCTCCAGATGGCCGCCGGAGACGTGAGACGCCGTTTCGGGTCATAACAATTGCACAAAAAGAAGAAGAAGAAGAAAAAGGTTCCGACGCCGCGCCACATTCCTGCGTGCATTCTTTCTTTTGAAACAAAGCGGCGGCGTTATGTAACGCTCCTTCGTGGCTCTCTGGTTTCAACTGCGAGAGGGATGGAAATAAAAATGTGAAAAAAAGATGAACTTGAGCCACAACCAGGACAAAGCTGTTGGTGTTCGTTACACCTGCTTTTAATAAGAAAGGGAGGGCTGTGACTGGCTCGCCTCTGCTTGGCTTCGGGCGGCGGCGAGAAGATGGATGGACCCACCCAGGTTGACTGGAATCTAGAGTTTACTTAACAAGTCTCACATTTTATCGGGAATATCGTCTCCCTCACTAATTTCCCAGGTAAAGTGCTCGCCCTCTAAAAGCCCTCTGATGGAATCTGCATCTGTGAGCAATGTAACACTGTTAAAATATATATATATTTATATATATATTTATTTATTTATTAATATCATATATTTATTTCCTTCTGAAATGATGTGGAGGACAATAGAAAGTCCACCAAATCAAAAACATGTCAAATATTTCCACCACCCACTCCTCCACCATGATGGGATTATATTTTCGTGGTCAAAGGTCACAAATTTAAATGCTAATTCTGACTATTCTTAGATTTAAAAAATGGTTGGATTGACATAGATGTAAACTGCAACTTGACTGGATGGTGAGAAAAACTTCCAGTTTGGCATTTTATAGAAAAAACAACGGATCCAAAATGAATCTGAGCTATTTCTGCCAAATTTGGTTAATTCTGTCTCCATTACAAATGAGCCGTTTGGATGGTGTGTTTTTTTTTTTTTATTGAAGAGCTGTTTGTGTGATTGACAGATTGTGTACGGCACCACGGAGAACAGCCCTGTGACCTTCTGCCCGGCGCCCACCGACAACATGGAGAGGAAGTCCGAGACCGTCGGCTACATCACGGACCACGTAGAGGTACTTCAACCTGCATCATATTTACATCAATGTATAATATAGTCATCAACAGAGGAACCAGTATTTAAGACGTTTGTCAAGAAACTTCAGACTTTTTCCATGGACTAAAAATGCCAATAAGTATATTTACACAGGTAGTATATGAATACACATTTTTAATACTTGCTCTATACTTGTACTCTACTATATCTCATGGGTAAACATTGTACTCTTTACAAACACAACTTTATTATCAGTTTATTATATGTATGTATGTATGTGTGTGTGTGTGTGTGTGTGTGTGTGTGTGTGTGTGTGTGTGTGTGTGTGTGTGTGTGTGTGTGTGTGTGTGTGTATGTATTACAAAAGTTTATTGTGTAGTCAAAATATTGCGCCACCTCCACCAGCTGTAAAATTAGAAGATTATTCCATTTCCATTCCATTTTCCACCGCTTTATCCGGGGTCGGGTCGCGGGGGCAGCAGGCCCAGCAGGTTGACCCAGACTCCCCTCTCACCCGCAACAATTTCCAGCTCATTCTGGGGGATCCCGAGGCGTTCCCAGGCCAACCGAGAGATATAAGCCCTCCAGCGTGTCCTGGGTCTTCCCCGGGGTCTCCTCCCAGTTGGACGTGCCTGGAAAACCTCCAATGGGAGGCGTCCAGGAGGCGTCCGAATTAGATGCCCGAACCACCTCAGCTGACTCCTCTCGATGCGAAGGAGTAGCGGCTCGACTCCGAGCTCCCTCCTGATGTCCGAGCTCCTGACCCTATCTCTAAGGCTGAGCCCGGCCACCCTACGGAGGAAACTCATTTCGGCCGCTTGTATTCGCGACCTCGTTCTTTCGGTTACTACCCAAAGTTCGTGACCATCGGTGAGGATTGGAACGTAGACCGACCAGTAAGACGGACCGGTAGAGCGCCTGTTTTACTGCTGCAGCTGCACCAATCCGCCTGTCGATCTCCCGCTCAATCTTACCCTCACTCTTGAACAAGACCCCGAGATACTTGAACTCCTTCGCTTGGGGTAGGCGCTCTGTCCCCACCTGGAGGGAGCAATCCACCGGTTTCCGGCAGAGCACCATGGCCTCAGATTTGGCTGTGCTGACCCTCATCCCTGCCGCTTCACACTCGGCAGCAAACCGCCCCAACGAGTGCCGGAGGTCATGGTCTGAGGATGCTAACAGGACCACATCATCTGCAAACAGAAGAGAGGCGATCCCAAGACCCCCAAACCTGACCTGCTCCACCCCCAGGCTGCGCCTAGATATCCTGTCCATGAAAATCACAAACAGGACCGGTGATAAAGGGCAGCCCTGGCGGAGACCAACACCCACCGGGAACGTGTCTGACTCACTGCCGAGGATGCGAACACAGCTCCTACTGCAGGTGTACAGAGACCGGATAGCCCGTAGCAACGGGTCCGGAACCCCATACCCCCGCAGCACCCCCCACAACAGTTCCCGAGGGACACGGTCGAAAGCCCTCTCCAAGTCCACAAAGCACATGAAGACTGGTTGGGCAAACTCCCAGGACCCCTCGAGGACCCTTGCGACAAGATTATTTATAAGTTTAAATAAATCCTCAATAATATTCTATTATACATCCTAAAAAGTTTTTTATATCACTTTTCATAAAAAGATATAGAATGAAGATAAAAAATCAACTTTAGCAGATGTAATTATTATTTTTGTGAATGTAAACTATGATATACAGTATATAATATTAACCATAATAATAAGATATGGAATGATGATGATAATAATATAACTCTCTAAAAGTTCAAAGTACTTCTTCCACCACCACCTGAAAGTATCTCACCAGCTGATCTTGTAGCAAAAAGTTGTAAACAATGTTTTCTAAATTATTGCTTTAAGTATTTCAGAAACTGATCTCATCAGGTTTAAAAACTCAACATGGACCTTTATGTTGAATCCATGCCCTGTACAATCCGGGAGGTTCCTGGTGAAAATTAGGAAGGTGTACCTAATAATAAAGTAGAGTGTGAATCAAACACAATTATCAGAGTTTAATGCAACAGTTTCATCACAAATGAAAACCCTGTTAGAGTGTAAAAAGAGACATTTCACAAGTAATTCAGTTTAATTATCAAGTATCATTGATTTACAACCCGCAGCTGTAATAAATAAATTGATGAATACATAATTGTCCACTCTGCAGGCTAAAATCGTGGACACTAACACGGGTCAGGTGGTTCCATTGGGGACGACGGGGGAGCTCCGGATCCGCGGCTACTGCGTGATGTTGGGTTACTGGGACGACGAGGCCAAGACACGGGACGCCATCACCGAGAACGGCTGGTACAAAACCGGGTGAGCTGCCTCTTGTTGTTGAACTGCACGAGGCCGAAAAGCATATAAATATGTGCAAACTGCAAAGTATTTAAAAAAATACCTTGAACTAAATATAATGATGTTTGGGGTTTTCCTGCAGAGACCTCGCCACCATGGACGAGTTCAGCTACTGCCGGATTGTTGGTCGCATTAAGGACATGATCATCAGGGGGGGGGAGAACATTTACCCGGCGGAGATCGAACAATTCCTGCAAACGCACGCCAAGGTCAAGGAGGTGCAGGTGAGCTGAGGACTTTACTTATTTATATAATTTGTTTATATGTTTGCTTATGTTACATTAGAACTATATATATATCTATTTCTATATATATATATATATATATTTATTTTTTTTATATGTGTATATCTATTTCTTTTTATATGTGTGTATATATATATATATATATATATATATATATATATATATATATATATATATATATATATATATATATATATATATATATATAGTTTTACATTCATATATTCATATTCATAGTGTTTTAAGCTTGACTTTGCAATATGAGTTGGTTATTTTGACATTATTCTCCTGATTTATTTAAACCTCCCGCCTTAAATCTGCTTTTAACATGGGCGAATTATATCTATTTATATCTATTTTAATGCAATAGGCAGCTCACATTTAGATTTTCTGGTCACACAAACTGAAAACAGACTTGAACGACTGCATCATTCGCATCTTTTCATGTATTTTATTTATTCTTTTGCTCATGCGAGAAGGAGTTGATGTAATTTCAGTGCCAGACACAGATTATACTTGGGAGAAGTTTATCTTGAGATGTTTCTGTGCGTCAGGTGGTCGGCGTCCAGGACGCCCGATTGGGCGAAGAGGTGTGTGCCTGCATCCGGCTGAAAGACGGCGAGCAATGCACCGTGGAGGAGATGAAAGCTTTCTGCAAAAATCAAGTACGGCCCGAATTCACAACAACAAAAACACAACAACAACAACTAAAAAAATATATACATAAAAATGTATTTTATACTTTGTCTTCCTGACAAACATCTGCTGCTTTTCAGATCGCGCACTTTAAGATCCCTCGCTACTTCCTGTTTGTGACCAGTTACCCGTTGACCTCCACTGGAAAGGTAACCACTCACTTACTGGTGTGAATGACATCATCCAGAGGAACCCCCCAGGGGGTCGGAGACCAATTAGTCCGAACACCTCCCAGGAGGAGCTATTAGAAGCCGGGAGGGCAGCAGGCGGCCAGCGCTTTGACCTGAGACTCCTTTCTGTTATTTTTACTTTATTAATTATCCACTCAGTAGGGGTCACCACAGAGGTCATTACTGGGGTCACCATGTGGGTCACCACAGCACCATAGGAGTCATTACTGAGGTCACCACAGGGGTCATTACTGGGGTCACCACAGCACCACAGGGGTCATTACTGGGGTCACCACAGCACCACAGGGGTCATTACCAGGGTCACCATGTGGGTCACCACAGCACCATAGGAGTCATTGCTGGAGTCACCATAAGGGTCACCAAGGGGGTCATTAACAGGGTCACCACAGCACCACAGGGGTCATTACCAGGGTCACCATGGAGGTCATTACTGGGGTCACCATGCGGGTCACCACAGTGGTTAATACTGGAGTCGCTGTCAAGAGCCTGGTTGACCAACCAACTTCATACTGGTGATATACTGGTGATACACTGGTGATATATTGGTGACCAAACACTTCTGCTTGAGGGGTGTCAGGCTTTAATTATCAATATGAAAACTATGTTGCAACATGTTTTAATGTGTTTTCATGACATAGTACAGTGTCTCATTTTAAACCATCTGTATTTAATGATGTACAGACTAGTTTTTCATGAGATGTGAACACAGGGATTTTTCTGACGTAATATATTGTCATATTACTGCACATTTCTAAAATTCTATTGGAAAAATAATTCCTAATTATTGTTAATGTTGCGTCCAGTGAAAATGTTTCGGTACTGAACTCACAAAACATTTTTTCCGTGTCGTCGTTCAGATCCAGAAGCATGTACTAAGCGAGGTGGCGGAGAAGCTGCTCGGACTCGGAGAACCCAAAAACTAAATAACGGAACATAAAGCCAGCCTTCAGAAATGATGTCTGGCTGTAAATCATTGTTATACTTATAAAAGGTATACTGTCAAATCAACACCACCAGAGAGAGAGAGTGTGTGTGTGTGTGTGTGTGTGTTCTAAAAAAAAGAAAAAAACAGTACTCAAATATGTGAAAGTTAGAGCTTTTTGTTGGTTTTTTACTCAAATATATATGTGTAAGATTGAGACAATCAGATTGGTGTAATAATATTGACTGTGAAGTTGTTGTCCATATTGAACCTCAGTTCGTTTTATCCTGTGAAAAGCTGCAACAGTATACATGAAAAAAACTAATTTTCCAGGATGAATGAGTGTATTTTTATATCGCTCGCCTCAGATTCCAATGCATACAAAATAATAATAAACTTTTAAACAATGTCATGAAAAGGTTTTTTTAATTAGTTTTATTGTGTATGTGATTAAAAGTCATAGTATGATAGGGGGGAGTTTTTTATCACAATATAGTCTGTTGGAAAAAGTCTTAAAGTCATAGTATATAATAATATTTATACTTTTTAAAAGTAGTTTTCTGTCTGTTTGTTTTGGGTCCAGATGCAGCAGAATACTGAATATCAGAGCTCATCCTGCAGCTACTGTAAGAAACTACACTTAACACTTTAAAACAAATAAACTTAACAAATGAATCCCAGTAACAAACACAAACAGTGTTGCTCTGTGCAACATGTTTATTTAATACTATGAACACAGTTTATTTACTCAAATTTACTTTTTACTCCTGTTTGAGAAAATAATCAAGCCTTTTTTAATTTATTTTTATTAATTATATATTTGTGATCTTTGCTTTGTGATTTGCTGATCAGCCGCAGCCCGGTGTTCTCCACAGCAGCATGTCACTCCGTCTCTACGAGTCGCGTAGCGGAGCAAATAAAAAGTCACCGGCGAGCGTGGACTGGCACTATAAGACGTTGCGTAAAGCTGCCAGACAGCAAGTTGAACTACTTCCCGCCGGAAGTACCGGGCGGCTCCCAACATCTTACTACGTTCAGCAGTTTTCTGGCCACAGACCCCCGATGGCAGTGGCGGAGGAGCAAATCAACATATTAAAAGTCATTGTAGCGGCACCATTTTTTTCAAGCTGTTATTTTAAGGTGGAAAAGTTGCATAGTGGGGCTTTAACATGATCCTCACGTTTTAATAATAGAAAAGTTAACAAACAAACTGAAGATCAGCGCAGAACTCATGTCTCCACACGTCGTCGTCTTTATCCTAAACAATTTAAACATTTTGGGCACATTATAAAAAGCAGGTATTGGCGTTTCTCTCGTTTAATGTCATCGATCTCGGAGGCAGACGCCTACCTCTCGGGCTCGTTCAGAAAAACACACTTACTGAAAATGAGAACTCTGTGGTGTTCAGGAGGGCGAGTAAAACAGAATAATTTCCATGCGCCGTCCAAATGACGGCGGGCTGCAGGATCGGATGTCGTCCGCCTGTCTAGACCTGAAGGACTCGGGGCCCAGAAATAGCTCCGGAGAAAACAAACGGAGCTCCTGGCTCTGCACAAGGAACCTCAGGGTTTATTTTGCCCTCTTTTTTTATTCATTTCACATATTTTACCAGTTGGGCTTGAAGGTGATCCAGCATCCGATTACCTTCTGAGGAAGTCACTTCGATGCCAAAGGAATGTACATTTTTGGGGTAATATTAATAATAATTAGGTACTGATATTGATCCTACAGCCAGTGAGCTCATTTTTACAAGTGTTTAGTCTCTTTGTACACCATCTGTTATACGTTTGGAATTCAATAAAAATTCTGCTTTTAACAAACTATTAATGTCTCGCAAAACAGCTGGATGAGTCTTCACTTGAACAAAAACTGTCTCCCCCGTGTGGTCAGAGAAAGTACAACAAGTCTCCCATTGAAACAGATGTAAAAGTACAATATGTGGAATATTAAAGAGGGGGGGGGACAAAGACGTCTCCAAAAAACAAGTAATGTTTACAGCTTTGTGTGGAATAACTTGAATCAGAGTTCTGACCTCAACACCTCCAGGGTCAACTGGACCAGCGTTGGGCCTCACCGACGCTATCGTGCAATGAACACTCAGTTCTCGGGATGCGGGATCTCGGGCAGCGGGATCCCGACCGCGGTCTGCCGTCCCTGCGTCATCTGCCGCTCCGCGCGGCCCACCTGCTCCGCGGTGCAGCAGTCCTGCAGGAACACGGCGGCCAGGCTGCGCAGGCGGGGGCTCTCCGAGAGGGAGAAGCGCAGCATGCACTGCAGCACGGCCGGGTCGGCGATCTGGGAGCGGGACGAGGGAGTGGCGAGGTTCATCAGTGTGGTGATGGCCGACAGGACGGTCTCCTCCCTCCGGCTCGACAGACAGTTTGTGACCAGGCTAATCCCCCGGCTCTCCAGGATGACGCGTCGGCATTCGGGGTCCATACTCAGGTTACACAGCCCCCCTGAAAACACACACACACACACACACACACACACAAAGGAAGAGAGGCTATTTAAAAAGATTGTTACATTTGCACAAGGTATAAACAATGGAGGAGAGACAATAAATGAGTCACACCCATCCCAAACTCCACAAAGTTGTCGTTCTCCTCCGTGAGCATGTCCAGGAAGAGGTCGGCCACCTGCAGCTCCCTCAGATGCTCCATGTTCTTTGGGTCGTACGCAAAGTTGGCCAGGTTCGCCAGCACCTGCTCCCTCGCCTCTGAGGATGTGAGAAAACACAACCGAGAAATTACTACAATTGTATAGCAATTACTAGATCGCATTATTCAGAATATATCATTTAAAATGTAGTAATTCATTGGATACTGAATAGAAGTGCTTATGATGTTAATACTAGATTCCTTTTACCATTACAGTGTATCATTCCTGCATTTACTGTACATATATAAATACACACACACACATACATCGATATAAATACACACATACATGTACGATACGATTCTCTGAATTAGTGTCAACGTTATCCGTCTGCTCCTTCACAATAAAAGCCCCGCACTGGGGAACTAATATCGTACATTAGGTTGTTCATCTGTAGTAAGACGGCCTTGAAGGCCTAGGTAGAAAATGCACGACCCGCCACTGGATAACACATTGAAGAAGAGGACCCACTGGATAACACATTGAAGAAGAGGACCCACTGGATAACACATTGAAGAAGAGGGCCCACCGTCACTGTCTGTGTCCTGGAACTCTGTGACCAGAGTCTGGAGGTACTCGAACCGGTCGGAGCCCTCAGACGAGCCTTTCTTCCACATCTTTACTTCAATTATCTTCACTTAAATAAACCCAACACTAACAGCTCAAAATGAAGCCATCAGGAGGCATCGTTTACTCACGCAGGATGAAACACACTAGTAAAAACGCAAACGGGTTCATTATCACCACTTCCTGTTTGGGTCCGTCTGTTAGATGTGTCTGTGCAACCACCCCTCCCCTCCTCTAAGGTTCCTACTCACCAAAACATTGAATGGTTTCATAATAAACGAGTATATAGACTTTAACTCGTTAAAGATAATTCAAAACATGATATAAAATTGTTAGTGTGTATTATATTTGTATGGAGGGATAATTTAGTCTCTTAAAGAAATGGGGAACGGAAGTCGTGTTACGCGAGGAAGTGCACTACAGTAAGGAGGCGTGTAACCAGCAGTTATTCTATGGTCGCTTCAGAGGTCAGATAAAACACATCTAGTTTCTAGTTCTGTTCATATTTATATTATATATTTATATATAATTAGTTGTAATGAAGCAACACCAGCTGTCGGCTGTAAAGCGTCGAACCAAACCCATTTTATTTGGGACGCTGATCGTGGGACTCGCCACTGCTTTCTTCAACAGGCAAGTTAGGATTGAGTGCATGTTGAGTATTGTGTGTGTGCATTAATGTTCAGCCTATAATATTAAAGGGGACCTTCTAGATAATCGTGCACGTTCCTTTACACAGCTGACATCTACTGTTTATTTCCCATCGTATGCCCTTATTAATCGTGTTTAAATACAATGCAGTTATCAGTCATCAATAGCTACATACCATAACATACAACGTGCATCTATATGCATACGAGCATCCATATATTACATAACATGTATACAATATTAGACAATTATTTGTAAACCAGCAAATATTTAACTTTTCTGCTTGTAAAATAGTATATTTACTTTGAATTGATGGGTTAATTTGTTTATCGGCATATGTGTGTCTTACATTGATAAATTCCTCCGTCGGCTCCTCCTCCTCCTCCTCCTCCTCCTCCTCTTCCTCCATCATACAGACACTGGTTCTTTCAGGATGTGGAGGAGCTCCGGGCTCAGGAGCGAGAACGCCACGAAGCCAAGAGGCTGGAGGTCTTTGAGAGGAGGATGAGGCAGATAGAAGAGGTGACCCGGAAGAGAGCTGCACTACGCAACTCTTCAGACTCTCCGGATGTGGACACAACAAAATAAATAACTTCCACTACAAAGCCTGGAGATGTCTGTGCTGGAGATGTCTGTACTGGAGACTTTTACTTTGCACTGGAGACGTCCGTAATGGAGACGTCTGCGCTGGAGACTTCCGTAATGGAGAGACGTCTCTACTGGAGACGTCGTTCGTGCAAACATCGGTCGCTGAATGTTAGATAACTCACACACATGAATAATAAATGTAATCTTGTATTTTGTGTCTGTTTTGAGACACAAATAATTATGACATGATCAAATTGCTCAAATCTGCTTTTTCGTGTACTTGCAATTTGGCCCACCAGGGGGCAGTGTTGATCATTTAAAGGTATTTTTCTGACTATCTCAAACCACACATTGTAGAGGTTTAGATTATCACGTTTTGCTCTTCCTTTTTGTATTTATACTCATTTATACTGGGAATTTATATCAGATGCCAGGATCTTCAAACTTGTTTGTGCTCTGAAACTTCACAAAAAAATTACAGGAACAAATTCAAACTGACACACCGAAAATATGATGTCTATTATGTGTAAAAAACCTTTATCTGAATAGTAATTTATAACTCAAGTTGTCCGATTAAAGCAGTGCAGTAGAAGTATAACATAACAAAAATTATTAACACAAGTAAAACAAATAAACTAGCTCAACATATTCTAATACATGAATAAATGTACTTTGCTACATTCCTCCACTGTAAATTAAGATATATTTGATTTGCTGTAAATAGTATAAAATATTCAAAACTGTCTTTAATCTCCAGTGTTTCATTGAGTGTAATTAAAAGCTGAAAGAAAAACATAAAACCGTTATTACATAATAACGTGGTGAATTCAGGGCCCAATAATCCTAATTAGGTTTAATATAATATACATATTTAATTAATTGATCCATTGTTCTTCCCAAAAGTTGTTGTTCTTCGTTGCAAACTAAATATATTATATGTTGCAAATATATTACAATAAATTATGACCGCTTGTTCTCTGAGAACAATCAATCATCTAAAATTTAAATTAAATTTAAATTAAATCTGCAACTATAGTTTGATAGTTGCAGGTCTGAATGAAAATAAACCTCCACGAAAAGAATAAAAACCTCACAAAAGAAAACGTTTGAAGTTTAATAATCACACATTTTATTAAAACATGCCATTAAAAGAAATCTGAAATCAATTAAAACCCACAAAATATAACAAAAACAGGCAATATTGCACATTAATTAAATTAAATAAAGTTCACTTGTGTGAAAAAGTGTTGCGTAATAAATCAAAATCATTTCAAACAAAGATCAAACTTTTCTGACGACAGAAGACCAGCTGGTCTGGACACGCCCACGGTGCCACGGAGCAGGTCGTCTATCAATAACGATCAATATGACCAATACTGTACACGCCATCACGCAGCTCACAGGACTCACAGACACAAAGACTCCTCTTCCCTTCAGACAAACAGCTCTGAAAACCCAAATAAACAAAGATCAGAGGCTCATAAAAAGAAAAGAAAACGGTGGATAATTGATGGATAATTGATTGATAATTGATGGATAATTGATTGATAATTGATGGATAATTGACGGGTCCATGTGGTGCCTGTATATATAGGAACACGTGCACACCTGGTTATTTCCCTTCTATTTAACGGCCTGAACTGAAGTTATTGCTGGTTAAAGGAGTGGAAACAAAACAAAAACAAAAACATCTTAATTGCATAATATTTCTTTTTTTTATGGTGATATGATGCACACATTTCACGAATCAGGGTGAGCTCCTGGAGGAATCTTTAAATATGTCTTTGAGTAGAAGCCGAACAGCAGAAACAGTAACGCGTGGGGTATACAGACGAGGACCCTCCGTGACGGCGCCACGTGGGAGGCGGGGTCAGGCTCGGCGTGGGAGGCGGAGTCGGCTCCGGTCACACGGCGAGCGGCACGAAGCCCGGGGAGGAGGCCGCAGGAGGCGCGGTGATGGCCGTCAGCCCGTTCACCGTCCGGCTAGAAGAAAGAAACAGACATTCAAACTAAAAGTTCTCACAATGAAAAACAACCTTTGACCTCTAGTTGAAGGTTGAAGGTCAACGATTTGCGTTTTTAGAGCAGCGACAAGCCCAAAAGGTTTGTGACAAAAATACAAAATGTATTCATCGCAAATTAATTTTTAAACAAAACCCCCAAAAAGAGTTTGAGCTCCTATTTCTGAGAAACAAAAAAGTTTCAGTTAGAACATAAACTTTAATTACAAATAATTTTCACTTGGATTGACGTGCATTTGAATATAATATATATATATATATGATATATTATATATTAGCCGACTAAATTAAATATAATGGGTAACTTATTTTTATTTCCCTGGCAGAACTGGGCTCCCATAATAAAGGACAGAGATTGGAAATGAAAGAAGAAGAAGAAACTGCTCAGATTGTCAGATAAACTTCTCCATCTCCATCTCCATCTCCTCCTCCTCCTCCTCCTCCTCCTCCTCCTCCTCCTCCTCCTCCTCCTCCTCCTCCTCCTCATCTTCCTCCTCCTCCTGAAGAGCACGGTGCGGCTACTCCACAGAGTTTTTAAACAAAGTGCGTTGCTAAATGAAACTTGAAAGCAGAACGCAGACCGAAGCTGCCGAGTTAAAAGGCCGACTGGTTCCACCGGTTTCCTCCGTGAGCCGCCTCCCGACTCCGACGAGCATCTCATTGTTTCCTTCTAAATTCAGGGATGTAATAGTTTGAACACTTGTCAACACGACACACAAAACGGTTTGTTTTAGAGCAAATATGTGACGATAAACACGGTCAGTCACACTCTATTCTCATGACATCCTCCTCCATCGCCCTCATCTGAAACCACGAGGACGACAACGCAACACCGCCAGGAGACGGGGACGACGAGCACACTGGAGTTTATTCTCACAATGGACCCCAACAAAAAAAAAATATTTCTTCTTGTTGGAGTGAAAAAAACTTTGACGCAGTTCCTCGAGCACTACCAGCACATGTCCAATAGAATATCCCAATATCTTCCTGATACATTTATTCCTGGTCCTACGAACACGGCTGTGCACTTCAAATTAAACTATATTATATTTCAAAAGGTGTATATTTTGGGAGGGAACCAATAAGAAGGCAGGAAAGTCAGAAAGTATCGAGACGCCACTAACGCACTGGTTTTGGTCTTTTTATAGGATTCCTTGACCTTTTCCCGTGGGCTTCTGTGAGTGAATGTACATCTTCTTTTCAAAACAACGCCGTACGCCTTGTTAATTCAAATGAATGGTTTCGTCAAAACAAGTCCCACCAGTAGAGAAGAGAGGAGTTCAAAATAGTTTTCGTTCCACCACCAGCAGAGTGAGTTGGCCGGACGCCATCTGCCCTACAGGCACGCTTATTTCTACCAGCTCCAAATGGGAAGAGAGAATCAGCAGCAACATGAATTAATTAATTAATGAACTAGAACGGGCACTCAGTAGAGCGCATACCTTCGCATATCACAAGATTGGGCATTGAATTATGAAAATGTGCATAAAAAACCTTGCATGGCCTTGACCTTGACCGTTGACCCGATTGATTCCAAAATCAAATCAAATGGTCCCCGGATAATAACCAATCATCCCACCAGAGACACGCGGCCTGCGGCGTTGCGCCCTCACTTGTGACTGGCAGGTGAACCACTCACGCTTTGTCGTAGTACGACGTGTGGAGCGACTGCGAGTAGCCGGTGGTGTTGGCGTTGAGCGCGTTGCCGTTGTCGAGGGCGAACGCCTTCCGGGCCTTCTGGTCCTTGGCGAAGTTCCTGCAAGCGGCGAGCTTGGACTCCAGAGCCTGAGGAAGAGGAGGAGGTGAGGCAGGTTTATTTGTGTGGCGCAGTTGGACAACAAGGAAGTTCAAAGTGCTTCAGGTAGAACTATTACAAACATCACAAGATAATGCAAAAGGAAATACAAGGGAAAAGGTAAAAGGGACTGGAAGCTGGGAAACAGGAAGTGACTCACCCCGACTTTCCGGAGCAAATCGCTGACGATGTTGAGCGCCGATATCCTGGCGGACGGAGTCAGCGGAGAGTTGCTGCCGAAGCCGTTCGACAGAACTGTGCAAGAAGAATTGTTTTTATTAAATATACATCTCATGTCTCGTTAACGTTTCCCTACAAATAAACCCCACAAATGAACAAGTGCTAATTTAATCCTGGACTTTAAGTATGAAATTCAACAGACCATCTAACCTATCAGGATAAATACATTAGGACAATAAATCATCTATCTTCTATTTCAGAAAGTTTACTAGTTTTTTTGTGATCAAATATTTTATTGGTTTTCGAGATTTGCACACGCAAAGGAAAACACATTGTACGTACACAATGGTACTCAGATAAAAACATAAAAATAACAAGTAAAAATTAAAAAATTAAAAAGAATATATCTATAAACCTTTACAAGTTGATAATTTCCCCAGATGTTTGGTTTATGTTTATGAGCATTAATTGTTAATTTGTTACCAAAAGTCAAAGTAAGACACCAATCGTTTAAAAGATCCATGATGAGGATGTAAAATAAATTTACAAACAGAATCATTTCCAGAATAATTAAAACAGCAACAATTGATCGTTTTTGGGGGTTACTTGGGGAACAAGCAGAAAACAAACTGTTGACATATTGTCTATAATCTAATATGGAAAACCCTTATTGACACATCCAGCGCTTACAAACCATCATATCTTGGGGGTTTATGAGGCTTTTAGGGATTTTTTCCTAGAAAGCAGCTGCGTGTTGCGACACCAAAGAAACAATAACAGATAAAAAACCAAAAAGAGCTCCAAGACTGTAAAACGCCCAAATAGAGCCGAGAGTCACGACGAGCAACGGCTTCAGCTAGAGCTGTGATCCATACGATAAAAACATATTGATTATAGCTGGACTGGGAACATGCTTTATAAAGTATTTGTCAAAATGTATCAATACTTTTTATATTCGTAACCATCCAAGTGCTTACAACAGTCAAATACACTCATGTCCTCCTCGTTTCCTCACATGTACATGAAAGCGAGCAAAGAAAAGGCTGCGGCTACCTGTCGGGTTGGCGAAGGCGTTGTCCAGACTTTGGCTCAGCGGGGTTGCGGGCAGCGAGAGGGAGGATTGAACCGCCGTGTCCATCTTCTCCTCGTTCTCCTGTGTGGGCGAACTTGGAGCCGACATCCTCGTCACATCCGACTGCCTCTCTCGCACGGCCAGCTCCTGCCGCAAGTCTGAGGAAATAAATTATTACAAAAAATAAAATAAATACTAAATACAATAAATACTACATTTACTTAATGTACTTCATTTAATTAATTTAATTAAGTACACTAAGTTAATTAATGTAATCAATTAATAAATACATATGTTATAGCTCCTGTGGGAATACACTAATAAATAAAATAAATAAAATACATGTGTTGTAGCTCTTCCCAGAGATGAGCTGAAAACACAACACAAAAGGATGGTCTGCAAATCTGTGGGGGGAATGCTGCAGCGGCTGCTCTCTAAAGAGCTGCAGCAGGTGATTGACAGCTTGGCTTGGTATCAAATCTAATCAATAATCACCTCTGGCTTCATCCTTTGATCTTTGCACAGACTCCAGAAGCGACTCCTTCTCGTCCAGCTCGCTCTCCAGGAAGGCGTTCCTCTCGATCGTCTGGTTCATACGCTGCTCAAAGTTCTCCAGAGACACGATGGTCGCTCTGACGGAGAGATTACAATTTCATTGATTCAATATCCTCTGAGCAGTGTGTGTGTATATGTGTGTGTGTGTTTTTAGAAATCGTATAATATATTTAAAAAAGCCTAACCATACATTGCATTGGTTGCATTTTATATAAATGTCTGAATAAGGGAATAAAACAAATAAAAATGAAATATTACAGATGTCCCTGTCCTGAATAATCCATATAATAAAGAAATACATATTTCAGGAACATCAACCTCTTAGTGGAGAAGAAAAAAAACACATAAATATAAATAAACATTTTTATATTTTATTCTGGCGGGCCCACTCAGACCTCTTGGCTCTCTCCAGGTCGTCGTTGGACTGTTCCAGCTCCCTGACGTATTTATGGAGCTGCTCCCGGATGCTGCGCGTTTGCCCGAGGTCGTCCTCCAACATGGAGATCTGCTTGTAGCTCTGAGCGTACTGATTCTCAAACCTCTCCTGAGGAGGAGGAGGAGGAGGAGGAGGAGGAGGAGGAGGAGGAGGAGGAGGAGGAGGAGGAGGAGGAGGAGGAGGAGGACAACACAATATTGATCACATGTGTTTAATCTAGGACATGTCAGGACACAAATCATTGCTCCACCGACATGGTATCATCTATTTTTCATGGCTCCCCTCCGTTGAAAGCGTGACCTAAATATCCAGCAGCTCGATGAGCACCGGCGGGCTCGCCTGCACGTCTGACCTACATCTGCTGTTCCCGTCTGACTCCACTCCCTCTTTTCCCTCTTTTCTCTCGGAGCCTCCTCCCTTCAAACAGTGAACTGTTCAACAGTTGAAAACAGTGTTCTGACGAGATGTTTGTACGGTGGCCTTGAGGAGCCAAACACAAACAACATCTTCAGTCTGACCACATGCTAAACATAATTTATCCGGTCTTCTTGTTGTGCATTTTTAATTTGTCGCTTTATTTTGGTAAATGTCATAAGATCTGACTGAGTTTCTCCCGAGGGAATCACTTTAAATCTGGTGTTATCTCAGTTTTTTGCTTCCTATTGGCTTTAAAAAAATAAACATACTCATGGACTAAGATGTTGCAGCCTAAGAAATCGTGTTGTCTTTCCTGTAATGTATTTTTTTTTTTGAAACAATCGAAAATATTCTGTTTCCTGATTTACCGGAGATCTCGTTGTTTTTTCAGTGTTACAATTTGGCCCTCAGGGCCACCATAGGATTTGCCTTTTTTATACCTGCAGGGATGATGTGTTTCTACCTAAAGCGTCTCGCCAGCTTCTTTCCTGAAGATGTATTGTTTGTACACTGAAGACTCACGGGGGAAACACGAGTGTCGCATCACGAAAATAAAAAATAAAAAACACATGTCTGCAAAAGTGCCGTGAAAAAAATGACCACTGTTTGAGCGGTTTTCTCCGCCTGATGTGAGGAACCTCAAAACCTGGACACGACGTCTCCTGGCTCTGTCGCCGTGGAGCGAGGTGAAGACGGAGAGACACCCGACCTCTTCTTGAACGAGAGTCACGCGGATCAGGGCGGTGAAACCGGAGAGGAGAGTCACGTCCGCAGCGTCCTGAGCTGAGCGTTAGATTGCACTCGGATTCATGGAGGAGAACTTATCGGAGGATATTTAGTTGTGCGGCTTTCATCTCAATATCCCTGTGACCTCTGACACGTAACCAGAGTAACTGTATCCATGGGAACAGCAGCCGTTCTCCCAAGAGACTGCACTCAAGGTGAATTCCAAGGGTAAATATGGAGGCTCGCTTCAGAGCTGACAGCCAAGGGAGGTTTTCATTGTGTGTTAATATTTATTAATTTATTTTATTTTAGTTCTGAATGTATTTAACCAGGAAATGCCTTATTGAGATTAAAAATCTCCTTTCCAAGAGAGTCCTGGCCCAGACAGCAGCATCAGCAGCACATTTTATAAAGTTACAGATGATACAACATAAAACTGGCAGACAATAAAAAAAAAGAAAGATAATTTTTTTAGATCACAGCATGAATAAAAACATAACATAACTAAGACTCAAGTCATCATAATCATCTGATTAAAGGAGGCTTTAACTGCACTGTTAATATTTAATATTCAATGTTTTCTAAAAACATGTCAGACGTCACGAGACGAAAACTTTTGTTGCTGCACAAAATATGTGGAAAAAAAGAACAAAGTATATAATTTTACTGGTGATTATTTGTATCAGTCAATCTTTAGTATTTTTTATGAAATTATTAAAGGTTTAGTCGATAACATGTCAACAAAGATTTGTATTTGAACACATTAAACTGACATTTTCACTCATAAATAAGAAATAAGAAACAATGACGAGCTATACTGTCACTTTTTACAGCGACATCTTCCTCAGCGCCACGTCTTCATCACCACTGCGTCTTCATGCCCCCGTTACCTTCAGCGTCTCCACCTCGTTCCTCAGCCGGCCGTTGTCTGACTGCAGGTCCTTCATGCGGTGCTCCGCCTGGGTCAGCTGCGCCTCCAGCTCCGCCTCCAGCTCCCTGCTGCCCTCCTGGAACTCCAGCAGCTCCTCCCGAGCCTCCTGGCAGCTGAAGGGCAGACGGGAGAGGAGGAGGATGAGGAGGTCGTTAGAAGACAAGAGTCGGTCGGAAAGCGGTCGCCGTGGGCTGCAGGAGGCTGCCTTCATCCAGTGGAGGAACTCACCAACTGGTCTAAGAATGGAAACCATCAGCAGAGCTGCAGGTGGCACGGAGCCATAAAACCAGTTCACCAAGCGGCTTTGAACCGCTTCTACTTGGGAAGGCTGGGCGGAAACTAATTAGCAGACGTTTGCTTCCTCTTCACAGACAGTACTTTCACCAGTACTCTCTATCCATCACCAGTACTCTCTATCCATCACCAGTACTCTCTATCCATCACCAGTACTCTCTATCCAACACCAGTACTCTATTCATCACCAGTACTCTCTATCCATCACCAGTACTCTATTCATCACCAGTACTCTCTATCCATTACCAGTACTTTCTATTCATCACCAGTACTCTCTATCCATCACCAGTACTCTCTATCCATCACCAGTACTCTCTATCCATCACCAATACTCTCTATCCATCACCAGTATTCTATTCATCACCAGTACTCTCTATTCATCACCAGTACTCTCTATTCATTACCAGTACTCTCTATCCATTACCAGTACTCTCTATTCATCACCAGTACTCTCCATCTATCACCAGTACTCTCTATTCATCACCATTACTCTCTATTCATCACCAGTACTCTCTATTCATCACCAGTACTCTCTATTCATTACCAGTACTCTCTATCCATCACCAGTACTCTCTATTCATCACCAGTACTCTCTATTCATTACCAGTACTCTCTATTCACTACCAGTACTCTCTATCCATCACCAGTACTCTCTATTCATCACCAGTACTCTATTCAACACCAGTACTCTCTATTCATTACCAGTACTCTCTATCCATCACCAGTACTCTCTATTCATTACCAGTACTCTCTATCCATCACCAGTACTCTCTATTCATTACCAGTACTCTCTATCCATCACCAGTACTCTCTATCCATCACCAATACTCTCCCAATCAGGAGCGTTAAGCATACCTCCATAGAACCAGACCTCTTCTCTCTGGTGGTCTGTGTACTGGTGGAGGTCTACCGAGGACCAGGACTACACTGGGACTGGTTCAGGACCGGCTGAAAGTTCCTCACAGTAACTTTAAAGTCTTGTAAGAGAAAGGAAACACAGCGCTAGAGCTCCTGATCATTCAAAACAATAAAAAACAAAACTACTCAATGCAACAGGATAAAGCCAGCGATGGATCCGGAGCGTGAGACCCTCCCATGCCGTGTGTCTCACCCACAAACAGGAAGCTCATTATCCTCCGGACTCTTACATAACCGGGTGGAGGCCACGACTTTTGTTTCCTTTGTCAAATCAAGTGACGTGCCGAAAGATAAGATTTCTTTGTCGGGGCGCGCTGGCTGTGTTTCATGATTCAGATGTTGAGTGACATCATCGTGTAGCCGGCGCTCTGGGACATGGAGAGAGGGAGAGGCTCCCGGCTGGAAGGAGTGAGAACGGAGGGCGAGTGAAACAAAGACAAAGCGGCAGATGAAACATTCCTGCAGAGACAAAGAGACGGCGCTGCTTTCACGTCAGAGCGTTCAACCTCAGAGGAACAGTCTGCGGTCCGCGGAGATCCAGTTCCTCTCATAAAGATGTGAACAGGTTGAGCTCAGGGACCAATCGGACCCGTCACGTTCACATCAGGGAGGAAAAGTGCCTGAACGTACTTTTCTATGTTATTTTATACTTTTTCTTTAACTCATTTATCACTCAATCCTTAAGGGAAGCCGTTGTTCTTTATGCAGCTGGCTGTGTGAACAGAAGTGTTGTCATGTTGAAATGAGAAATAAAAGACACAAAGTCCCGACTGTTGCACCGAGGAAGGAACCAGGGTCACAAACCGGAGCGTCCACAAACCTTTATAGACCGTATCTGACAGCTTATGACGCAGATATGTTCACTAATAAGGAATTTGAATGCTGCAGTTACACCTCAAATGGATTTGATCCAAAAAACAATGCAGTAAAAAGAAAAATGGGGATTAAAGTCGGCCAAATATTCCTAAAATACACGCTTGGCCTCCTGACAAGAAAGAAAGAACAGAACCAACGACGCGCTTGTTCGTCTCTCCACAGTTGGTTCCAACCGAAGATGTTATTCTCCTGAAATGGTCACAAATATACAGCATATGCTTTGGTTTGTGATGGTTTAGATCGGAGAGAACAATAACAACAACGTCACAAACAAACAAAGAAATAGTCTGAGGGCCCCTTTACGTACCTTTCCTTGTACTTCAGAGAAAGAGTCTTCCAGAAGTCAATTTCCTCGTCTTTTGAGGAGAATTTTGGTGTCATGTCCGTTTCCATGGCAAACAAATCTGCAGAGGAAGGAAGAAGTTAACCGAGAGTGTGTGATACACTTTTCATCTCATTGTAATCGGGGATTCAAACCCCAGCTGGGAACCACATCCTCTTCTTCTGAGCCGTCTGACTATACGTATGAAGTGAAACCCAGATGTAACAAATTAAATATTTCCCATGTGCAAAATGCAAATGAAGATAACACAGGGAGTCTTTAACGCTGCAGTAAATAATGCTGACCTCCAGCATCACGATAAGGAGGCGCGTGTGTCCACTTCACATTCAATAGAAACATTTTACGACCACAAAGGGGCCGAGGAAATACAAGTCAAACACAATCCCCCGTAACCATAAATAAGCATAAATAGAGCATGGCCGCTCTTACAGTCACTGACTTGGCATCTGTAAAAAATAATCTCATTCTGTGGTGAATAATTCATTTTCAGATTATATTCAACAAGCTGCCTGGAGGAACATTTTAAAAACAGAGTGAAATGCAAAACAGGCTTTGTTAAATAACATTGAAAAACACAATTATATTGTAATAAAGCCTTTTTACTGCATTTTAACGTTAAATCAAATTAAAAACACGATTATTTTGTAATACCGCCATTTAAACTGCATGAGCTTGATGTGGGACAATGACTTTAGAAAATAAAATTAATATATTCCAAGATTGAATGGATTGAGTTCAGGTGTAAATTAAGAAAGCTGAATTTGTTTCATAATACACTCCATTATAAAATGTTATACATATATGCTATATTAGACATTCTGATATTAGCCTGACTCCATATTTAGATGATGAACATTTGGCAATATATTGTAATATATGTGATGAATTACACAATTTTAAGGTCAGTGTAATACATGTGTGTCTGCACTCTGACATCGGCCATCGGACAGGAGCAGAAACCAAGATTAGCAGCTGACATCAGTGACGTGCCGCCGAGCTAAACTGTCAAAACTGGGTGTGCAAACAGTATTTTTTTTTTTTTATCTTGTATTCTTTACTGATTACCAAACAAAGATCAAATACAATAAATGGTGATGCATTTAGTACCTGAACATCGCCACACACGGTGACGCTTTATCAGTCCATTTTGCCCGGTTGATGGGAGGTGTTGAGGCCGAGCGTCTCCTCCGATGTCTGCTGATCTCTCTCCTCTCAGCGGGCCTTTAAAGGTGAATACACCCTAAATATGAATATGATCTCTTCTTATGTGTGGGGCTCAGCGTCATAAAAAGTGTCCATTATTAAGTAGTGATGGTTTCATTTCCATTTTAGGTGAAACAAAACATAAAAGTATAATATCCCAGTAAAAATGTGTTTAATAATACAGCGAGAGTAAATATATTTAGGGTGGATTTCCTCTGTGTTCGCTTGCTCTGTTGTGTTCACGAGCTTCACTGCTGCGCAGACACGGCGCACGATAATGTACAAGAACACTGTTGCTGTTAAAACAGCGCTATCTGCTGGTCACATTTTGTTTGATTAAATGTGTATTATTTCAACACAGTCTGACAAGGTGTTGTGTAAATTAACAGTATGTGCTAAAGTTTTGTTTAACTATATTTTGTCAAGCAGTTAGATAGTATTCTATATGGAAGCCCATTTCCTCCAAGTAAAAGAAGAAGAAAAAAACGTTATTGTCTAAAAGACACATTTTTAGATCTGAAGTCACAATCATGGGATAATAGTCACAATTGTACCTACCAACATTCTAATGATGTGATATATTCTAATAATTCCTGATAAAGTTTTTGGACCATTTCTATTAATTTATTTTATTTTGTAATGCTCTGAACTGCCCCCGCTTCCGTCTTATGACGCCGCGTTGCCACGGTAACCCGCACAGAGCCCTCCTAACGGTAACGGTCCAGGTTTATTGAGATTAATTCACCTTTTTACACTTCCGTTCATGGCGTCGCAGGGAAGCCGAACCCTTTCTTTGGGAAACACAACAGAGGATGACGACGAAGAAAATCCAGCGACCATGTTTGACCTGTTTCACAGGGAAATGAGAGAGGTTCGTGCCTTCTAGCGCGACTGGTCATGACGTAGTGTGGACCACGTGACATTACATTACATTACATGTCATTTAGCAGACGCTTTTATCCAAAGCGACTTACAATAAGTGCATTTCAACTTAGTGAACAAACTAAGAACAACAATAATACAGAAAGTAACATTTCCTCAACATAGTCAAACTACAAAAGTACCATATTAAGAGCCATTCAAGTGCCACTGAAGTGCTAATCTGTGTTTTAATTCAGATATAGTGACAGACTTCTTTCATGAGATATCGCACCACTTGCATGGATCTCAAATGCAAAATGTTACAACCAACTTGGTTCAATATAGCCCGTGACATATGGACCGAAGCTGCTATTACAAGAAATAGTTAAATAAATACATATAATAAGAAATAAAGAAGAATAGAAATAAAAGCCTCCTTCTGCCTGATGGATCATGGAGGTCTGGATCGTGGTCCATGCCGACTACCAACTATTCATACACTCATACTCATTGAATGTGTTGTAACGGTGTAATGATTCCTTCTGGACACATGACCTCTATTATTCTGTCCATCCTGGAGAAGGATCCTCCTCTGTTGCTCTCCTGAAGGGTTCTTCCCTTTATTTTCCCTGTGAAAGGGTTTTTTCTATCTCTTGGGAGTTTTTCCTAATCCGATGTGAGGTCAAAGGTCAGGGATGTCTATGTCTACAGATGAGGCAAATTGTAATTTGTGATATTGGGCTATTCAAAATAAACTGAATTTAATTAAATTGTCAAATATAATGATTTGAGAATAATAGATATGCAATAGAAAAATAAAAATGTATATATATATATATATATATATATATATATATATATATTCCACAAATCACTTTCACCAATTTTGTATACATTTATTTTGTATTTAATAATTTCCCAAGTTATTATTTACATTTTTTAGATTTGTTATCCTACAGTCGTATGCAAAAGTTTAGGCACCCATGATAATCTCCATTACTTTCATCTATAAATTGTTGGGCATTTGGATCGGGAACTTCTTTGTCATATATATAATACTTCATGGACACAGTGATATTTTAGCAGTGAAATAAGGTGTATATGATAAACAGAAAATATTCCATATGCATCATAAGAGAATTAGACAGGTGCAGAAAAATCACATTAATATTTAGTTGAGCCTCCTTTTGCAAAAGTAACAGCCTCTAGACGCTTCTTATGGCCTCTGATGAGTGTCTGGATTCTGGATGAAGGTGTTTTGGACCATGCTTCTTTACAATACATCTCCAGTTCAGTCAGGTTGATGGGTGCAGAGCGTGGACGGCCCACTTCAAGTCAGCCCATAGATTTTCAATTATATTCAAGTCTGGCGACTGGGAGGCCGTTCCAGAACATTGTAGTTGTTCCTCTGCATAAATGCCTTGGTGGATTTGGAGCCATGTTTTGGATCGTTGTCCTGCTGGAACACCCAACGCAACTTCAGCTTTGGTACAGATTCTAGAACACTATTGTCAAGAATTTGCTGGTACTGAGTTGAATCCATGTGACCCTCAACTTTAACTTGATTCCCAGTAGCTGCACTCGCCACACAGCCCCACAGCATGATGGACCCCCCACCACATGTCACTGTGGGCAGCAAGTGCTTTTCTAGGAATGCTGTGTTCATCTGCTCCATGCCTAACGCCTCTTGTTGGGACCAAACCACTCCAGCTTTGTTTCATCAGTCCACAGCACTTTGTTCCAATATGAGCCTGGCTTGTTCAAATGTAGTTTTGCATCCTCAAGCGAAGAAAAGGCTTCTTCCGCATCGCTCTCCCATCCAGCTGTTCTCTGTGCGCTGAATGGTGGAGCGATGCTCAGTGATTCCATCTGCAGCCAGAGGACCTGCAGGTCTTTGGAGGTGGTCTGAGGGTCGTCCTGGACCATTCTGACCATTCTTCGCCTTTGCCTCTCTGATATTTTTCTTGGCCTGCTACTTCTGGCCTTACCAAAAACTGTGCCTGTTGCCTTCCATTTCTTAATAACATTCCTCACAGTGGAAACTGATAGCTGAAACTTCCGGGATAACTTGTTGTAGCCTTCCCCTAAACCATCCTGCTGGACACTCTTTGTTTTTAGATCATCCGATAGCTGTTTTGATGCCCCCATGTTGACACTGTTCAGAGGAGAATCAAAGAGAAGCACAACTTGCCATTGGCTCCCTTAAATACCTTTTCTAATAACTGGATGCACCTTTCTATGGAATTGAAGGCTTAACGAGTTATTCAAACTAATTATGTGTTGCAGTTAATCAGCATTTAGTAGGTACAGGTATTCAAATCAACAAAATGATAAGGGTGCCCAAACTTTTGCATAGCCTATCTTTCACATTTGATTTAATTTCACACAACTCAATACTGCTACACTAAATATCTTTGTCTGGAAAACACCCCAGCACTCAGTGTTAACTAGAAAATGAATATTACACAACTGTGATCTTTTTTTGGTGAAGAAAGAGTAAATTATCATCCAGCCTCGGAGGGGTGCCTAAACTTTTTGCATACGACTGTACATATATATATATATATATATATATATATATATATACATATATGTATGAATATACAACATATTTTAGTGCTTGAATATGGTTGTTTGAAAGCATAAAAGAAGACACAACAGCGTTTTACACTCATAAGTTCATAACACTCCTACAGACTCCACATTTGAATTAAAGTAATTTTTCAAGAAGGATGACATTTAATTAGTTGTAATAGCAGATGACCAATTAGAGTGATAATCACTCAGTTTACAATTTAAGTAAACATGCAAGTGTAGAAGATGCTGACATACAGTCTGAGCGTTGGATGACATTGAAATTGAATTTTCATATTTTCTTTCAGACTAAACCAAATCAGAAATGTGTAATTTCCCCTCTGCGTCCACTGGCGTCCTCCCACCGGCTTACAGTTCCTGAAATACAAGGCTCTCCGGGGGAACAATAGGTTTCCAGGAGACACGCTCGTATAAATACTGCTCGCTAAAAGGCGCCGCTCACTCGGGGCTGGAACTGGACGTAGAGAAGGAAAGATGGAGGAAATGAGAGCACAGGATCAGAAAGAGGAGGACACCGGGACTACTTTATTTCACCAGCTCATGGCACAGAGGACGGGTGTGGAGGAGGATGCGGTTCGTTTAGATGATCTTTGAAGCTCTAGATCATTGTTTCACTATTTCATTCCAAGATCTAGAAATGCAACGTGCAATACGCACGTCAAAAAACTCAATATTTATTGAAATGATCCTGTGTTTAGTCCATGTTCTACCTGCAGGCCTCTGCAGGACTTTCTTACACTTTAACTCCCCGTCTCGTCCACAGAGGATCGTCCTCCAGCGGCTGATAGTGATCGCTCGGCTCCCCCACGACCTTGATGACAGGACAGAACCGGGAGGTCAGCCAGACATTTACCTTCAAGTCTGACAACTGGGCAGTGCTTTCCCATTTTGACAGGATCCCCTTCACTAGAATCAATGAACTAATCACCGTGATGCCAGTTTAATCCAGTTGTCCTTCAGGGGGAGCGAAGGGTGATGGTAATTGATGTTCTAAATGTATAGATCTGCACTATTTGCCAACAATACGGTAGAATATACAGAGAAACATCACTTTTCCAACTCTTAAAATCACAAAAATGTCCTGCAGTTTCCCTTGTTTACATTGTTTTTTCATAGCTTTCCGAAATCTCTGTGTGGATGAGTCTGCGGGGTTTCTTTGTACGAGCTTTGTGTGGTTGTTGCTCGAGGAATTTCCCACAAAAAGTCCACAATAAAAGCCCCCCGGGGGAAATGTTTATAACCTCCGCCACAAACGGTTCTGTCCTTTGTTTCCACGCAGCTCATTACGAAAAACTGAACTTCCAGCTCAGCAAACAGTACACATTGGATCCCATGACGGGCCTGCTGCTGGTCTACCCATCCTGCCTGCTGCATGTCATCGAAGTAAGTCGCCTCCCGTTTGGAGATGTGACGCGTGACATCGTGCACTGAAGGTTTTCCCACTCCGCTCTCTTCCAGTCGTCGAGGGACGTCCTGGTTTCCGTTCTGAAAGACATGCAGCAGCCAGACAGGTAATGGCGGTCAGCTACCGTCTCTACTATCCACGCCCCTGTGCGTCTTCATGAGGCGCCTGCAGGATAGAGACGCGTCTACACAGCCTGTTATCGCTATAAGCCGTTTATGAAAGCACTCACACCATTTCTACCCCACCCCTCGTCAGCGCCTTCATGGAAGCTCCCAAGGTGGTGTTCATGGCCCACGACCCTCGGAGCCGGCTGTTTCCAAAGTGGAGCCACAAGGTGCGTGTCGTTCTACCTTCTGGCCTTCGAGTCAAATACAAATTAAAGCTCCTCCGTTGGCGTCCATCGAGGCGCTCGTCTTCATCCTGCGTTGTTTGGCTGAAGGTGCTCGATGGGGATCAGTGGGCCGGCGTCTCCATAGAAGGACAGGAAGAGGAGGAGAGCACCGAGAGTCTGGTGTGCGCCGTCCTGTCGGCGCTGCAGACGCTGGGCGAACGCCTGGAAGCCTCCCAGAAGGTGTGTTCTACTTTTCACACAAAGTTACAGTTTGATTCCGTTTCGATGGGTTTCGTTTTCCTCCCCGAGGATCCCGGGGCGATGCTGGACGAGACTCCGGAGCTCGTCGTCTCTCAGAAGGTCCTCCACAAGCTGTTGACTCGAGACGAGCTCCAGACTCCACGACAACACCTGCAGTTGTACAACTCGCCCATCAACATCTGCACCAACCACGGTACGAGGCGAATCCACGTGTTCTCCTGAGATCCGACATTTAATCCTCAGATTATATTTGGGATAATCTCGTTGAAAGCGACACACGGAGACTCAGTCGGCCATGTTGTCCCCACAGAACAAGTCGCGCAAAGCAGCTGCCTCACGACAATTTAACGATCCAAGGTGGGGACCCCTGATATTCTTATCGTCTTATTATTAAACCTACATCCTACCGGTCTATACCGGTGATAGACTGGAATATCTCCACTACGATTGAATGCATTGTCACAACGTCATCTTTCATTGTTTTGTACTCATGTTCCCCAGAGGGTGACTTTTAAATTATTTGTTTTCCTCTTGCAGGACTTTGGTTCCCATCAGCCTCAGCTGGACTTGTATTGAGTGCTAATTAGCAACCGTTAGCACAGGAAGCGCTCGGCCTTCAGTGAAGCGCCCCAGGTGTGACCTGCAGCGGTTTTACCACTTATAAAAATACTTGTCGCACAAAATGCTTCTTTTCTTTGATTTAAAAAAAGATGTAAAACTTGTTTGAGTGAAATAAGATTGAACACCACATTTGCAACAAAAGCACAGAACATCCAGAGTAATATAGAAAAAACATTTTTAATAGTTTCAACATTCGGATGAGGTTAATTTCATTTCTACTTTACACTGTGTTCCACCTGGTGAGCAAAGCGTGTCCAAGAAACAAGAAACATTTCCTCTTCTCTCCAAACGACTAAAGAGTCCACAGCGTCACAACAGTTTGTACACAAAGACCCTGAAAGTCTCTCACGTGTTCCCTTTTTTTTATTTTGGCCCTCATTACTTAAAGCAACAAAAAAAAGGACGATTGGATTTGCAATGGTTGCATGCACCACAGTGTAGTCTACGAACTGTTTACGAGAAAAAACAAACCGGTTCAGCGGGATTTGCTTTCTTATTTTTTATGCAGCACGATTTCAGTGTAAAGTCACACAGACTTTTTTTCTGTTGATTTTCAGTCCTTTGAAGCGTCTTCGCTCCCATCGCGTCAGATGATTGATCACCTGACGGGGGGCCAGGTGTGCTCGTTCTTATTTGCGAGAGATAAAAAAGAGTGAGACGTTCGGTTTTCATGGAACAACAGAAGAAAAACTAAATCATGATTGTTTCAAACAAACTGAGTCTGACTTAAAAACAACAAACAAATAAAAAAAGGTTGAAAGGCGGCCCGGAAAAAATTATTCTTTTATAAAGTTTGATCTATTCACTTATAAAAAATAAATACAAGCACATTTATATATAGGACCAACAATGAGACATATTTCAGAGGCATGGTTTAAAAAGCATGCTGCCGAGTTTCACACGGGACAATGTCGAATCAAACGCTCCCCCCACCCCCAAACACTACCCTCCCCAAAATCATAACACACTTTTCTTATATCAAATACCTTCTTCTTTTTTTTATTACTATATCCACAACACACACAACCGCCTTCATTACGACCTACGAGGTGAACTTCTCCGATCACCGATACATTCCACCTATCAGTGTAGAAAAGACAGAAAAGAAAGGCCTTCGTATTTCGGTGCTCAAAGGGCATGCTAGCAGAAGCTGTAATACTGGAAGCCGTCTCTGCTCGACGGGCGTGTTTATTGTTCGTAAAGTTGTGTTTGATGGAGAGCGTATGTACAATGCTCGCTCCGAAACCCTGGAACAAACAAAACGCAGAAATCCAGACAAAGACAGCACAGGCCGTTCGCCTGCAGCGTGGAGAGAAACTCTTCTTTTTGTTGTTCGTGGTCAGTTTTTCTTTGAATATTAAAATAATAAATAACGGACGTCATGATTTGAACCTCAGCTGGAGGATCTGATAGAACAATTGGCATGAATTGGACTTTTAGTTGGTTAAAAGTGTATTTGAGTGACAGAAAATTATAAGAAACTTTTAAAAAGTTGGTAACTGATTCACCGTTAATGTATTCTTTTGATATTTTCTTTGGCGATTAAGAAAGATAATCAGCAGATTAATTGATAATGAAACTAATCTTTAGTTTGGAAAATACCGTGGGGCAAAATAACGATCGTTGTGTTTAATTGTGAATTTTAACTAACGATAAAACATCAACTCTGTCTCTTTTAACCTCTTAAACCCAAAGGGGTCATGTGACCGATCCATCTTTGCAGCTGCAGCTCGGGGGGGGACAAACATTAAAGTTTAAATTCTTAACAAGATCCCAAGATTTTGTTTACATTTTTTAAATATCAAACACGTTGCACTGTTGGAAAATGTATAAAATGGGACAATCTTGAATTTTTCCATTAAATGTAACGTAGCCGCAGCGACGCGTTGCAACAGGCAAAATAAAGAATCCAAAAAGCAACATTACTTCACACTGTGGAGCTAAAATCAGGGTTCAAGAGGTTTATTCTGCAAGAAGAAGCACAATCAGCTGTTTCCTATTTAGAAAATCTACGTTCTACTCAATGTTATCTTGTGTGAATATTGTGCTACAACCGGCAACATTATAATGTCATATAACGTTCATTGTCATTTATATTTTTCAGTACAGCATTTTCATATATTTTAATTTCTCCCCCCGCCACTATATACAGAATGGTATTTACAAATGTCCTGTGAATAATGTCGCACTTTAAAGAAAAGAGGGCGGCGGCACAGTGACGGTGAGGCCATGTGTCGCAGGTGTTCTCTCAAATCTGGACAAGTCTCAACAAAACCCACGAAGGCAAATGACAAACCCGCCGCCGTCGTCTGCAAAACCTCGCCACTCCAGTTTTATTGATTTTTCAAGTTTTCTCTTTAAACCTCCCGATTCCCGAAAAGCAGGTTTCCATACGACGGCGACGGAGCTTCTGGTCCCGTGTTTCATTTACATTTTTTTTCTCTTCATCTTCAGATGAGATTCACAATCACAACTCTTCAGACCTAGTAAAAAGTATTCAGAAATATATCTGTATAAATACTCTCATCAAAATAAACACATATACACATATCTTTGCACTTGCCTCTGGTTCACTTGTATAGACTCAAAATATCAGCATCATCAGACAGGGTTCCTGACACCGAAACTGCACCGTCGGAAAGAAAAGCGCGCTTGTTTTGGGATAAAATAAAGCACCTTTTTTCTTCTGCGAGAGTGACTGTGTTCAGTTCTTTGTTATGATATGATGGGATGTTGTTATACCTCAGGGCAGGACGACTTATCCAGGATGGTTCTCCAGATGTTCGCCACAGAACGTCACGGACGAAGCCTGAAGTGTGCCAGCGGAGGCTGCCAATTTAACGGTAACGATTCAACGTTTTGTTAAATGTTGTCGGCTAGCAGTCTGACCCAGGTAGAGACGAGCTGGTGGACATCATAGAGAGTTTAGTAGCGAAAGAGACCGATATTCACCTCGGGAGGTGGTGGAGACCAAAAACAGAGCCAAAAAGAGAGAGAGAGAGAGAGTACTAGACTTATCATGTGACACAAACAGGAAGACTCCTAATAAATCTAATTTAAATAATAATAATAATGTGAACAAAGTGGTGTTTTTTTAAGCTTGTTCCACTTGCTTCCATCTGTTAAATTCATAATCCAATTAAAAATACCTTTTTAAGAAAAAATATTCTAAAAATTCATCTTCAATTTTACATTTCTTTATTATGTATATTAGTTTATTGCCTTAATATTTGAAATATCCATTTTGTGATTGCTTAAGGACGGTGCTCTTCTAATTGTAGGCGGTGACACCTGAACATTAAGCACCAAGAGCAACATTATTTTTACCATAGATAGGCTGTAAAATATGTATGTAGTCTGTATGCATCTGTCAATCACAGAGGCCACGCCCCTCCTTGAACCTTAATATAATTTAAAAGGGTGAATTATCTACAAATTCAGTTATTCAGTTAATTGCAGGTATTAATCTTTAGAGATTCAAAAGAGTTTTGTGTACTCCTGCTGTAAAGTTGGTCCTTGGGGATTATCTCGCCGTTAGAGGCTCAAGTGACCAGTTGAGGAGCTGCAAGTTTGTGTCACCTACTCTTCGGCTCCATTTCTCAGCACCGGGAGTTGCCGGTCTGGGGGCGTCCTTGTTGTAGTTGAGCGACGGTGAACACAACCAATATAATTTTTGTTGGAATGAAAATTTCGTTTGCATTTCCCGCTGAGCCAGTTAGTGGCAGTAATGGGCAAGGAAGCCAAAGACTGCAAGATATAAAAAATATAAAAAGTGGCGGGAAACACTGAATGTAAAAGAAACACTGAATGTAAAGATAACCTTTGTTCATTTACAAGAAAACTCCACAGGGAAACTTTAATCAAAGTCCAACCCACAGCAGCAGCAGCAGCAGCAGCTCTAATTGGCTAAACTCCAGCCAGGACAACCGATAATATTAATTAATTTGAGCGAATGTTCTGGTGGCAGACTGCAGGCTTCATCGTCTCTCTGTGGATTCAGCTCCACGTTCTTCCAACTTAAATGACTGCATATGGACAAATTAAAAATCCCACTTCATGTGTAGTGACTTGGGTTTTTTCCTTTTTGCCTTTGATGTTTTCCAAAGCCATCCCAACCCTTTCGTCTTGTACCTATATCTCAAGTGTTCATTAGCTCCCTGACAGCATCTACTGTATTCTATCTGGAGGACATAGTGTCTTTATATCTCTCCCGTAGATACAAAATACGATCCGATTCATCATGTGTCATATATTCTGAAAATGTACAATATAAACAATAAATATTCACTGATTTCTTTTTTTGTTTTGTTTATCCCGATTGATGTAAATACAGAGAAAAAGTGTGATTGGGCGTTCAACCTGGTAGTTATTCTCCTCTATCTCTAAAACATGCATTCCTGTTTTAAGACAACCAACAGTGCAACATCATATAGAACAATTACCAAACACACACACACACTCACACACACACACAATTTCCAACATGACGTACTGGCACACTCACAGTGGGACGGGAACATCGGGGGTCGCTGCCATCACACGGAGCGGGGCGTTTCAAAGTGACCGAGGGAGAGGAACAGAAGTGTCGTCAGGACGGATGAAGGGATAAAGGGATGAATGGAGGTGTGTTGTTCTTCACTCGTGAGAAGCAGCAGCAAAGAGCCCTCCCTCCGGCCGGCAGCCCGTTTCCAGTCTCGTGTGTGAAGTTAAAGGCAATATTGCAAGTGAGTCAAATAAGGCAAAACAAATAAAATAAACATAATATTTAAATTATTGTTTTTTTTAAACAGCCAACATGACATGTCAAATGAAGTGTCTGAGCTCCCTCATGTGATTTCTTTTAGGTGCGTTTTTTCAGTTTTTACGGAGTCGAGCCCTCTGGATGGAGTACAGGTGAGGCTGAAGTAATCCAGCTGGAGAGGTGAAAGGTCAATGGATGAGTGACTGGGGTGGGGGCGGGGGGGTCAGCCGCTAGGTGGAGGGTCTCAGCGGCATCATAGCACGGTGCTGTCGGACTCGTCCTCCGGCTCCGCTCTGCCGCCGCCGCCGCCGCTGCATTCGTACAGTGCCGTTGAGTTCCTGAAGGTGGAGATGTGGGGCAGGTCAAAAATACCGTCCAGGTCCAGGTCGATGATGGGGATGTCGAAGTTGCAGAGAGAATCTGTCGAGAAAACATATCACAGGGATGAGCCAAATACAACAAAACACTGTTGATTTGGGTAAAAAGAAAAGAATAAAGAAAGTAGAGGGAAACGGATGATTCCAGATGTGGGTTCATCGATGTCGGATGATGTTACACACAGCGGGCGGGTCATCTTAGGTTCAAACAATCGGGGATAAATACAATTAAATAGGGGTGCACGATATTCAAGAATGTGGATTTCGTGCACCCCTATTGCTTTCATGTGTCTCAGACGTGATCAATGAAACACCGAGCCCCCAAAACCACGCTCAATGTCGTTAGTTATACTCACGTATAGACTAAAATATTGACCTCGGTTTGAAGGAAATTTACAGGTTTTTTTTGATGACCTCCACGGTGTAACACGTGTGATGAACACCTCCACAGACAGGAAGTGGGCTGACTGAGGAGCAGCGGTGGGCACACTGTGGAGTGTGAGTGGGGGGGGGGGGAGTATGGGGTGAGACGGGGGAAGGGTGGCAGGGCGTGGCAGTGACTGTCAAAAGCCAGCTGGAGCAGGGCATTATGGGTGGGAATCCTAAGGGCAGATGAGGTTGGAGGCTTTTTGGCGTCGGCCCCCCCCGGTCTGTTTCGCCCACGTAAGCCATGCATCGCCTGAGCCGCCATGCAAAGGCCGACCAATCGGCTTCAAGCCGGACTGAAAACAGCCGCTGAATGTCGGTGGAGACATAGTGAAGTCAAATGTGTGGAGGGGTCGGAGGGGTCGGGAGGCTCTAGCACAGGAAGTCCTGCTTACCCCAAAAGTCCCTCTCACACACAGAATCACACTGAACCTCTCGGCTCATACCGCTGCAAGTGAGACAATAAGAGCAGTCGACAAGAGGGGAGAATTAGACGGAAACACACAAAGAACGCCAAGGTAAATGAATAAAATTAATGAGAGCATCAAGTCCAGAAATAGACAACAGACACATAAACAGGTGTTAGTCCAGTGTTTCTAGTATATTGGCGAAAAAGCAGACAGGTATGAAACAAGGCCACTCACATCAAAACAATCAACACTGAAAAGAATCACTGCAGGTAAGTATGTATATTTGATTTTGGGATAAATTGTCCCTTTATATCTATATCTATACATATACATATATATATATATATATATACTGTATATACAAATGTATATATGTATGTATATATACATATGTATATATATCTAAATGTATATATGTAGGTATAGATACAGATATTTAAATGTATATATATACATATATATATAAATGTATATATGTATATATATATATATATATATATATAAATGTATATATGTACAAGTGAATGTATATATATATATATATATATATATATATATATATATACGTATATATGTATATATACATTCACTTGTATATATATACAAAAATATATTTGATTTTGGGGTGAATTGTCCCTTTATATATATATATTAACATTTGGTCAATGTTTTTTTCATATTACAACATTTTGTCCCCTTGACATGTAAATATTTGTACACTGATGGTTGGAAATAAAGAAATATGAATGGATTTGTTACCACAAGTGACTGTTAGTTATCTCGTAACAGCTGTTTGACTTGTTGTACTGATGCCGTATTATTTATGGAAAATAACATATTATTATCAACCTAATGAATGTGTTGCGATAAGATGTGTAAATCTAATTAACTGAAATGAAGATCAACATCAAGGTGTTGTAATGAGTTTCGGCCGCCTCACCTGTGGACAGGCTCTCCCCGGGGGACAAGCCGTCCAGGAGGCCCGTCGAATGGTCCAGAGGCTGGGGACTGGTGCCGGGTGTGCTGGGGGGCTGAGGGGGAGGCAAGCTGGGCCTCTGCCGGGGCGGCTTGGGGGTCGGCCGGGTCTTGGTGAGAGTCCCCGCCAGCGAGGACGGAGAGGAGAGGGACGGGGTCGTGGCCATCTGGATCTGCCCCGGGGAGCCGATGGTGGCGTAACCCTGCGGGTAGCTGAAGCTGTACGGGGATGGGGTGCTGGGAGGAGTGGGCGACAGGCTGACCGGAGACGGC
Source organism: Liparis tanakae (assembly GCA_036178185.1). Classification (NCBI taxonomy): domain Eukaryota; kingdom Metazoa; phylum Chordata; class Actinopteri; order Perciformes; family Liparidae; genus Liparis; species Liparis tanakae. The sequence continues at coordinate 8,601,665 of CM070105.1, forward strand.
TGACCCGTCGACTGGTCGGACATGGCTCCCGACTGGCAGTACGGGACTTTGGGGGGGATGGGGGCCAGCTTCTTTGCTGCAAAGAGACCAGAGGGAAATACAAATAACCAATAAATCAGTTTTACACTGATGGAAGAGCAATTCAGAGAACTCCAACACGTAGTGAAGAACCTCTGTGTGGCCGAACGAAGCTCCAGTGATGCTTCTACTTTAGGTTTAAGTTGGGAGGCAAGAGGAATGAAACATGTTGTAGTCCTTTGTATGAGATTATTGTTGTCTGCTGACAGACAGACAGACACACAAACATACACACACACAGAGACACACAGACAGACAGACAGACAGACACACACACACACATACATACACACACACAGAGACACGCACACACACACAGACAGACAAACACAGACAGACAGACAGACACACACACACACACAGACATACACACACACAGAGACACAGACAGACATACAGACAGACAGACACACATATACATATACACACACATACACACACACACACAGAAAGACAGACATACATATATACACACAGAAAAGCATACAGACAGACAGACAGACAGACAGACAGACAGACAGACAGACAGACAGACACACACACACACACACACACACACAGACAGACACCTTTACAAATCGATGCACATGTTTCAGGTTCTTTTAAAATAATTTAAATCATCCGATCGACGGGATGTGAAGATGACAGGAAAGGCACCCCGGGGTGCTCTTACCTCTCCTCAGGGTGAGAGGGCTGTGGTCAGACTGCCCACAAGAGGTCATCGTCGCCTGGAGTCCCTTCTGTCCAATCACTGGAGACAGCTCCTTGTTCTTCAGTGTACTGAAGAACAAGCACACACACACACACACACAGGAATGACAAGCTGCCTCATGCATCTCTCTCTTCTCTGTAATGACATGTCAATAAAAAAATTAGCATCCAAAGTTTAAATGTCAAATTGCAGTGACCATCGTTTGCAGGCGAACATGAAGGTTCGATGAAAAATTAAAAATAAACCTGACGGCCTGATAAATATTTTTTTTTTACAGTGCAGTGCAGCCAGAATGTCAATGAAGGTCAAACCATAACCGGTCTATACTTTGACCGCCTCTCAGCAGACGAGGCATGAATGGATGGGTGAAGCTGCAGACGGGAGAAGGGGGATGGGGTTGCGGGGTGGGGGTGCGGGGGGGATGCACATGAGCATCTTTTTGAGGGCTCAATATCAAACCTGATAAATACTTTAACTGCTTTAATTCCACATACATTGTGATGTTTCCAAGGTCTACCACTGGGCCCACTGGTATGACTCATTAACGCCCACTTTCCCTTTTCTCCTTTTCCTTCACACAATGGCATGCACTGAAACCTTTGAATTTCCTTTGTTGCCTGGCAACCGCCTCCTGAAATAGCATGGCAACGTGGGAAAGTAACGGATTGCATTCATGGCAATTATATAAAATAAAAAAAAGATGGGATAACGCCGTTCCTAAAGAGAATTGATTTCCATGATTGACGGATCGCCAATAAATAAGAACAAAGAACAGGTGGGGGGTGTGGGGGTGTGTGTGTGAGGGGGGTCTTAATCTCACCCATCCCCTCTTTTCTCCTCATCCATCCCTCCCTAATCTCTCCCGCTTGTGTGTGAGTTGTTGTCGTTCAGCAGCGCTCTTGTATTTACCTAGTCGGCTTGGCTCCTCTCTCCCGGCTACAGGCATAGGCGGCCCATGGAGGGGGAGCAGAGAGGGGGGTGTTGGGGGGTTTGGGGGAGCCCAGGAACAGATCGTGGCGGGTGAGAACGAGCGGGGGTTTGATGTAAAGGGTGGAGCCATTCGCTTCCGGCGGGGCCGCATGCGAAGCGTCGGTCGGGGAGGCCTCTGTGGGCGAGGAGTTGGCTTTGGGGTTGGAGTTGATGTCAAGCGGCTGAGGGCACGGGCAGGGGGGGTGGGGGGGCGGGGGAGGGCTGGGGCCGGGGGGCACGGACTCCGGGTTGGGGGCAACGGGGCGCATACCCGGAGGTGCCCGGGTGTAGAAATGGAGGTGGGGGAGCGAATAGGAGGAGCAAGAGGAGGAGGAGGAGGAGGAGGAAGAGGGGTAAGGGGGAGGCGGCCTCTCCTCCTCAGGGGAGGGGTAGGCGTAACAGGAGTCCGTCCAATTGGAGGACGCATCATCCGAGCTGCAATGATAAACACGTCAATGTTTCCCGGGGGACAGAGCGGGAGGAAGTCATTCATATCTAGGAGGTTAAGAGCAGTGTGTGTGGGTGTGGGGGAATCGATTAGTCAGCTTAGGTTTGGGAATATTAATTATTGTGTCAGAGGGTGGGGGGTGGGGGGTAAACAGCACAGAGGAAGTAAAGAAGAGGCGCTCTAAGGTTTTCAAATCACAAGAGATTAAATGAAACAGAAAAGTCACCTCATCCATTTTAGGGCCTTGCGACAATGGACCGTTAAGCTGTTAATGAAGCTCGGACTAACGACAAGAACACAAAAACAAATACACAGTTCATGCACGTGCAGCAATCGACTACTGAACACATGGATCAATTTCTCCCACGTGTTGCTATGTAAAGATAAATTCCTAAAGAGGAGTGAACATCTTCTCATAGACAGACAGTGATTAAAAAGAAACAACAATAAACTTAAAGAGCAGTCAACAGATCTGACATGTCATGCTTCATCAGAGGTGAAAAATGGAGGTGAGCTTTTAGTGCGGGGGGGGGGGGTGGAGCAGACAACGCTGCTCTGGTGTCAGTTGCAGGGCGCAGCAGCAGCGACACACGGCGGGGAGCGGAGCAGCAGGTGGGAGGTGTGCGTGGTCGTGTGTGTGTGTGTGTGGGGGTGGGGAGTAAGGAAAGGGGGGGCACGACAGCCTTACCTGGCTCGGTCGCTGCTAGTGGGAGGAGGGGTGGGGGAGGGGGTGGGGCAGGCAGAGAAATCCCCAGGCTGCTCGGGGGCGAGAGCGTCAGTGAGCGGGGCGGGGAGGTGCACGCTGGGGGGCGTGGACGAGCTTTTACGCGAGGAAGACGAGCCCCTGCGCGACACCCATGTGGTGTCCATCACCCTGACACCCATGCTGCAGTGGGACAGAGATGCACAGCCGATCAAAGGGAGGGAGGGCGGGTGTGTGTGGTTAAGAGGGGGGGATCAGGGCTGTTAGAACGGGACAAGCTTCATCTGAACCGTTATAGGGTAGAGGGCTGACCCTGGATCAGCCTCCAGGGTCGCTCTGCTGCCCCCACATGTGACCCTGAGCATGCAGGAGCAGATAACAACATCCCAGCTACACATCGCGCTGCTTACATTTGTGATTTATTTCCTTTTTTAAAAGTTTTTTATTTCTCGATGACGACGCACAAGGAAGGCGAGATGTTAAATCTTGCGATAACTGCAACGTGAGAGCAGTTTGGATAAAATGATGAAAGACGTTATGTTCTATTCAGCATTAAAATATCAAAATAACTGAAGAGGTGATGCTTTCTAGCCAAGAGTTAGAGGAGAAGATGGACACCCAGCTTAGATGAGCACAAAGACTGGAAACAGCTGGCAGGGCTCTGTCTGAAAGGTGATGACATCTACCAACCAGCAGACAATGAAACACATTACATCACGTTTGTTTCTGACTTCCTTTAGTTTTTGTCAGAAGTCTTGGTCTGAATTGTTTCACACAGTCTGCTATATCAAACAATAAAGAAATGTCTGAAAAAAACACTGTTAGGACTAATTACTACGATTATTATCACAGAACACTTTTCTTCCGCCTTTAGCGACCAAAAACAACACTGAACTTTATATGATAACATTGATCAGATATTTGCCAAAAATAGGTGCGAGCAGATGTCGACCAACACAGCAACATTCCCACATCTGGAGATATACACAGCAACATTGAGAGCACTTCCTTGTCGACAAAACAACTCATACACTAAAAAAACGATGGTGACCGATTTAATACCGACCCAACCAGATGCAGCAAGATTAACGACTAACACCAACTAAATTACTTGGTAAATGACGATTTGTTTTTCATAGTAGTTAAGAATAAACCTCGCTACTTTATTACTTATTTTTACTTCCAATTATTACTGTTCCATTACTTTTTTATTACTTTATTAATTTTGCATTACTTTTTATACTTTTAATTACTTTTTAACTTTTCAATATTTTTAACTTTTGTATTACTTTTTAATGACTATTTGACTTTTTTATTATTTGTATTCCTTTATTATTTATTATTACTTTTTTTCTTTAATACTTTGTATTACTTTATTATTTTTCATTCTTTTTTTATTTTTCATTACTTTATTACTGTTTACTACTCTTTATTACTTTTTATTACTTTTTATTATATTCGGGGCTGTTTGTGATTGATCCAGTGATATTGATCTGCAGAAAATGGCCTTAAAATCAATCAGATTGTTTTCACTTCCTGTTCTTTCTCCTGAAAGTCAATGTATTTTCTGAATGCGTTTCTGGTCTGACATCTGAAATAATGCACTGTAAAAAAAGATCCTAATTTTACGGTAAATAACTCTAAATATTTACAGTAGTTTTACTTTTTTATATACAAAACTCTGTAAAATAACAGACATTATCCGTAAATTAACAGCCCAACAATTTATGCTCGTAATACAAAATAACATTTTATTCCCATTTTTGTAAGGAGAAATGACTGTATTATTAATACAGTCTTTTTACCATTTTCTTAAATGACATACAAATTCATGTAAAATAACAATTATTACCTGTAATTAAATGTGTAGCTCCTTATATGAAGGTTTATGTCCATACTAACAATTTAACGATTTTCTTTGTAATTTTAAGGTAGATCACATTATATTTATATTAATGTGTATTTTACATTAAAACTCTGTAATTATAAATCTACATTTAGCTTTTCTGACACATCTTTTTAAAACACACACATGCATACACACACACACACACACACACACACACACACACACACACACACATACACACACAAACAAACTCACTATACTCTGCCAACTGACCCGTAACCTCCTAAATGTCTTTAAAATGAATTTTACATATTATATTTACCTAAATATGATACATTGACATCATGGGGTGAAATCGCCTCCAAAATCTTTACAAGATTAAAATCCTTAAAACCAAACCATTAGTTCATTTTTCCTACTTTCAACCAACTTAGATCTTTGGATCCTCTTCAGATTCAAAGAGGAACATCTAAATATGAATACCCTAACGTTTGAGACTGATAGCTGCAAGTTAAGGGCCTCAAAAAAAGGTCCAAATGGTCAAAGTGGGCCTTATTCTCTTATATTCACATATCTTTTGACAAGTGCAAAATGGTCATAATCTCCTAAATATTAGTCCTGGATATCCAAGATTGAACACGGACACACAAGACAGGGCCTACAATGGTGTGATGGGGTGACATTTCCCCCAAAACACCCACCAGAGTTAATTGTCTGTCTGAAAACCAGGACTTGAAGAGGGTGTGTGGCTTTGCAAATCTGAGACCCTGTTAAGAGTTTTTTCTTCTTTTTTTCTAAACATGTCAGAGCTTAGCTTTCTTTACCAGGTTGTAACCACTCCCAAATGGGGCCAACCATGTAGGCTGGCAATATCTAGCACTTAGCATGCCTGCTTGGCAGTGGTTTAAAAACCGAGAAGAAAAAAAATGCACTCCTTCGAAGGTTCCCAAGTCCTCAAATGTTTGTAATATGACAAAACTCTAACATCATGGGCGACTATGGGTCAGTGGGTAGCAGGTCCACCATTCAATCACAGGGTTGGAGGTTCAATCCCCGCCCTAGTCGACGCTTAACCCTGAATTGCTCCCTGTAGCTGCGTCTACGGTGTATGAATGTAACAAGATGGTAAGTCACGATGGATAAAAGCGTCAGCTCAATAACATGTAATGTAATAACAAATCTGTAAAATGACAGTATTTCACTGCAGAAGCTGTAGAAATATCCCTTTATTGAAGGTATTTGACTGTAATAATATAGAAGAAATCTGTAAAATTACAGTATTTCACTGTAGAAGCTGTAGAAATATCACTTCATTGAAGGTATTTGACTGTAATATTACAGGAAAAATCTGTAAAATAACTATTTCACTGCAGTAGCTTTAGAAATATCACTTTACTGAAGGTGTTTGACTGTAATATTACAGGAAAAATCTGTAAAATAACTATTTCACTGCAGTAGCTTTAGAAATATCACTTTACTGAAGGTGTTTGACTGTAATATTACAGGAAAAATCTGTTAAATAACAGTATTTCACTGCAACATCTTTAATGAAAATTACTGTAAATTTATGTTTTTCGTCCTTTTTTTGAAGTAAGATATTGTACCTTAAATTTACGGTTTTTGTTTGGCAGCCATTGCTGCCAGTCATTTGACCGTTTTTTTACGGGTTTTTCTTCTTACAGTGTGTGTAAATGATTATACGTCCTCACAAGAACACTAGTCCTCCTACAGATTAGTGGTGAAGACATGAAGTCATGTGACCGTGGTGTAGCTCCTCTATGGCCGCTAACGTTAGCTTTTTACATTAAACTTCAAACATCATTCAAGTGGTGTTCATGAGTGATGATTATCTTGACGAACAAAATCAAGATGTGAATAAATGTTTGTTTGCTACGGAGATTATTTATTTCAACATTACAAGACTTTTGTGAAGGGAACCAGTGTGACACCGACTTCCTGTTGGAACAACGAGACGTCGTCCCCGCAGCGCTCCGGTGACACAACGTGTTCGTGAGCTCTGGAGGCGAAGGTGTTCTTACTGTTGGATAGAGTTTAGCCGTTTCGCTTTGCTTCCAGTCTTTATGCTAAGCTAAGCTAACTGGCTGCTGCTTCAACATTCAGACATTAGCAGAAAGTGAAAAGAGCGTATTCCAAGTAAAAAAATACCCAATTTTTAAAAAAGAAGTTAACAATAGTGAAGACTAAACAGCGAGAGGCCGTTGTTCTCGCAGGCCGAACAACCGAACAAGGTGATCAAGAGCCAGAAAAGATGCTACTTGTGTAAACACAGAAAGAAAGGCCTGCTTTGTCGTTGTCGTCACACACACACACACACACACACACACACACGCACACATTCGTCACCCTTCTCTGTTGGAGGCGTTGAACTACAGGAGTCCAAGTCTGTCACTTCTGACACACCTGACTGGCAGCGCTCAACACACACACGACACACGACCGACACGTCAGGTCAACGTGCAGCTGATGATGAAGAGACCGATGAGAGGATGACTCAGGGCGGGAGGGGGGCAGGGTGTGTGTGTGTGGGGGGGGGGGGAGGGGGGGGTCTATACTGTACCTTTGCATCTTCCTAATGCTGCGTAGTTAAAGACAGAGACAAGCACAATGAGGACAGAGAGCACCATGGAGGTCAGAGACCCCCATTGAAAGCATTGTTATCAAAGCAGCAGAGGAACTTTGGCAGGGTGAACCTTTTTTTTTTGAAGACGAGAGCCAAGATGGAGGAGGGAAATGGGGGAGGCTGGTGGTGGTGGTGAGGGGGGTGAGGGGGTGGGGGGTGGGTGTGCATCTGCTCTCCCTGAAGCGCTTCAGCCTCAATGAAACCCAGAGAGAAAATGAGAGTTCCTAATTAGGTCAAAGCATCCCTAATGGGCCTTAAGTAAATCCCCCGAAAAATGTATAACCATTGTGAGAGGTTGTGAGAGAGCTTCTTCTTTTTGGTCCTTAGTGAGTTTCTAACCATTTGGGGACGACCCCCTCGCTCCCTTCTGTGGCACCTTGTGCACAAAGTTAGGTCAGCGCAAAATGTTTGTCTCAATTTGGTGGAGAAGAACTGGAGCTCGACACCATCTGACACCTTTGTGATGACCTGGGATAAAACATGTTGGCGTCATGGCGACAGTCTGAATATAAGTGGTGCAGAACGAGACCGACGAAAGAATGATTCAATCCATTTGGTTAAAATTGTGAAAAGTCCCAAAGAGCATCAGTTGATCCTAACTATTATATATATATATATATATATATATATATATATATATATATATATATATATATATATAATACATATTATATATAATACATATATATATATATATATATATATATATATATATATATATATATATGCAAACACATGGAAGTCTGAAGGAGATCATTCTGATTCTCCAGTGTTTTGAGAAGATGAATATGAAGCTTTAAACCCAGAAGCCAGTTAGCGTAGCTTAGCATAAAGACCTCAGATCTAAACGTCCCTATTTAATAATTTATATCTCATTTGATTAGTATAAAAAACGAAGTATATAAATAACAAGGGAGAAATCAAAGAGTTAGAATATATATTTTTAACACTGCAGCGTGCATCAAGAACCGAGCAACCACGGCTGCTGGATTTTTTGTCTTTTTTCCTCCATAAATAGACGCCTATTTAAATCAAAATATGCAATCATCGCCGTCATCGCTGCACGCAGGATTCGGTTGCTTAGTTACGGCAGGTTACCCCCACCCCCACCCCGAAGGCACACAGATCCTCCGGTGGTGCACATCTTTCAGTGGCGGGCCGTGCATTTTCTACCGAGGCCTTCAATGCCGTCTTACTACAGCTAAACAACCTAATGTAAGATTAGTTCACCATGTATGTATGTATGTATATATGATATATATATATATATATATATATATATATATATATATATATATATATATATACACACACACACACACACACACACACATATATATATATATATATATATATATATATATAGTTTATTTTAATCTAGTCTAAACTAAACTAAACTATATATATATATAGTTGAGTTGAGTTTTTCCACAAGAAGTACAACGCAGAATCACAGGGGTTACCTTCCCGTTGGATCCTGAGCTATGTTTACTGGGAAACTTCACAACATTCAACGGGTCTTTAACGAAGCTCCAAATAAAATTTGCAGAAATTGCTCTATGTGTGGCCAGGAAATGCATAGCAATGACTTGGAAGTCTGATTCCCCCACTCTCATCGACAGATGGTCTGTGGAAATGAACAGTTGTATACCTCTTGAAAAAATCACATATAGTCTTAGAAAGAAATACAAGTTATTTTTGAAAATCTGGCAGCCTTATTTGAAGTACATGGGTACATCACTAACCTTACCATAGAACTGTAACTATTTGAGCTCTGAATAATATTATGCATTTGTGTCATTGTGGTGTCTCTCTCTGTGCTGTGTCATCCTATGCACCAACCTTTTATTTATTTTTATTTGTATTTGGGTGGGGGGAATTAACTATTTACTTTATTTATTTAATTAGTTTTATTTCATCTACTTGTGTATATTTGTATTTTTATTTTCTGTAATGTTTAATGTAATGTGCTCTGCATGAAAATATTTGGAAAAATAAAATATTCCAAAAAAGAAGTACAACGCAGAGAAGTGGTTAATTATTCCGTGGCGGATGGCGGAAAGTAACAGAGATAAGCCACGCCCCTCACCGACGCGTATGACGGGATTAAACTACAAACAGTCGGTCTAGTAAACTCAGGCGAGTTAGCGCTGTCAGTTCTGTGTGTGGCAGGGTTCACGCACATGCTGACCAGTGGATCTACAGGACCTTTCTCCGGGACCGTTATACTCTGTATCTGAACAGTTATTCGTTATTATCAACGATTGGTAATACTTTTCATTAAATACATTTTATTAGAACTTTTTGACTCCGGACATTTTCTTCGGTTACATATTATCACTTTAATATTTCCCTATTGTTCTTCACCTTTTCATTGTGCAGCTCCGCTGCCCTGCGCGCTAGTACGTTGATCTGTAGATCCGCTCGGGTCCCCAAAAGTTTTCAAAGCACCGATGCTTGTAGGTGCCGAGCCGTACTTTGGTGTCTTGTTGCTGCCTTGGTTAGACAACTCCAGTTTGCAAAGCCAGTGTGGCTCCAAACACCAAATTGATCACTTGCAAACAATAGGCCTTCCCAGCAGTTTTGCATATACCTGCCCAGAGGACCCGCCTCTCAATATTGGTCATCCAATCAAAAGACGTCCTGCTTGCTGGCTCCTGGTCCGGTTCCGGGGCTAGCAGGCCTACAGTAGCCAACTCTAAAGCTGATTGGTTGACACTACATTTTTATTTCCATTCACTTTAAGCTACCAGCGCCCGCAATGTTGATTCTGCAGGCCTGATGGCAGATTTTAGACCCCTGGCAACACATGATGGCAGAATATGATTGTATAAAAAATCTAACATAAAGACCAGTCCTCCAAATCTTAACCTGGGGCCGAAAAGACGAAAGCTATGAAATTAAGAGAATAACTCTTACTCTGTGGAATAATTGAAAACATATTTATGGGAAACTATATATATTTTTTAATTAGATTTTGATGATGTTTAGGCCAGCAGAGAAGGCCTTGCTGGCCCTGACAGCCCACCACTGACATCTTTACATCTTCTGTGTCTGAACATCACTTAACTTATTCAAAAAGGAAGAAGTATACATATATTTTTATAATCAAGCACAGTGATGAATATTACATAAAAACCTGCAATTCAAAGATTGTGCAGGTACTGTGCTTCTATTGAGCTCTATTGGTCAGATCACACACACACACACACCCACACATGGTCCAGGTTTAATTAGCTGGGCCTTATAAGACCACGGGGATATTACAGCATTAAAGAAAGAGACACGGAGGCCGACACAGAAGAGAGAAAGAAGCCTCTAACTAGCTTTCAGATAATCCTCCCCAGCTGGAGCTTTGCCTGATTCCTCCTTTCACAGACTAAATGTCATCTTTCTCTTTGCTCACTTTCCTTTCCCGTCTCACAGGGCCGCAGATAAAGAGCGATTCGGCATCCCGTTCTCATCCTCCGCACAGTGAAACTGAGTCTGAGGGGGAATTCTTCTCCCTCTTACTTCACATGTCCAACGCTGTCAGAAAGACACTTTGATTGACACATGAAACACATTTAAAAGCCTCAACAGCAAAGAAAGTAAAGTCACTAATTATTTATAACTAGCCATTGTCACTATAATGTCTTTTAAAAGTGTATTAATGTCCAGTATAGACGGAAAGAGGACTGAGTTACTTGATAAACTCATGTTTACAATTTTAACTGAGGGAATAAATCAAGAGAGAAGTAGAGTCATGTTGTATATACTTCTATTCAACCAGAGGAGTCGCCCCCTGGTGGTCAGTAGAAAGAATGCAGCTTCAAAACATGAAGCATATACTTCTATTCAACCAGAGGAGTCGCCCCCTTGTGGTCAGTAGAGAGAATGCAGCTTCAACTCATGAAGCATATACTTCTATTCAACCAGAGGAGTCGCCCCCTGGTGGACAGTAGAACAAATGCAGCTTTAACACACAAAGTTGTTTTAATAAGAGACAATATTTCATCTTCTATTTTCCGACTCAACGCATCTTTAGTATTTCTTCTGTGTTCGTGTAATCCCTAAACACGTTAGCTAAGTGTGTGGAGGAAGTAATCCCAGCGGAGCTAGAGGGGTCGTACCCGTCCTTCTTGTAGAACTCCAGCATCATGTTGTCCGTGGCGACGCTGAGCGGCCGCCGGCTCTGGTCGTTCTGCCTCCGCTCCATCTGCTCCATGTCCGGTGACGGCATGGAGTTGTAGTTGGCATTGTGGTTGCTGTGAACCGGGCTCCCGTAGTTCCCCGTGACGTTGAACTCGATTTCTAACGAACGGACGAGACGCAGAAACGATTAGGAGTGTTTTATTGTATTCTTGGGAGTAAGTTAATTCCCCCTGCAGATAAAACTCCCTCCTCACCTCCGGGGTAGAACCAGTCGGCGTGCTGGATGATGGGCTCGATGATGCCGACGATCTGCAGCGAAACCGTTGTCATCATCTCCGTGATGTCGCTGCAGGAAGGAAAGAGAAGAGACTTCTTTTATGTATTTTAACGGTGAGGCGTAAAGCATCGCATAAGGACTCATTAGCACTTTCTTTTTGGGGCGGGGGGGGGGGGGGGGGGGCATTCGCAGAAGCATTGCAGCATTTGGAAAATGTTGGCCTTTAAAATCCTAATTAAAATTGAGAGAGGAATAAAGATTGTGAGATTCACACGGAGCTGTAAAGGAGGCGTCCTTCACCCTTAAACCGCTTAGTCGTCATCTTCATGAGGGAATTTTATGATCAAAGTTGCGCCTATCAAACGTTTTAGTTATTAGCACTTTGAGTTCTCAGCAGCAACATGAATATTAACAGATATTTCTTTCTGAGTCTTTCATACAGATTTTTCTTTCTGCACTTATGAAGTGGAGATCCTCGCGGTGACCCGATCTTAAAGATGAATTTATGTTAAAAAGCACAGTTCAGTTCTAGACGTTTACTGCACCTATGGATGATTTGAATATTGTTTTTCTTACAAATATCACATTAAACAATGCAATAATTGAATATAAAAACATGCGCAGCACATGAAAAAAAGCCTTTTTTTAAATGTTACAAACGAAATGACCATATAAAAGTGAAAACTGAATAAAGGGAACACTGAGACACCCCTGTCTTTATTTAAGGGGGAATAAGGACAGTTAACAGGGCGTGAAGAGTTAAATCTCATCAAGCTCTTGTCTGTTATTTATATATAATAAGTAGTATTGTACATCCTTTAGCAGCTCTAACAACGGTTGACTGTAAGACTATTAAAACTTGATACTTCTCACTCTAAGCAATTTAAATGATTTAGGCTGCCGCACAAATTAAAACGTTAGAACTTTGACTCATTGATAACAGAAGTATTTCATCCCTTAAAAAATTAACCCAAACGTGCAGTTTGATGTCACACTTAAAGTTGTATTCCATATCGTGGATGTGGAGGTGTGGAAGTCAGGGAAGATGCTTCTCTGCAGTCTTACCCTTCGTCGTGCATCCACAGCAGATTGGGTCCGAGGACGATGGCAATGTTTCCAGGCGTCATCTTGTTCATATCCTGGTCTTCGGTCAGTTTGGAGAGGAATTTGATCAAATACCTGAAAAAACACGCAAGAAAAATTGTTTAAAATAAAATTAATTTAGCTTCTGTTGAACTAAATGATTAAAATGACTTTAAACTTGTTTAAGAAGAAGAAAGACATTATTTCTTTGTGATTTTGTTTGGCTACAGTTTACACTGTAAATACAATTGACTTGATTATATAAATTAAAAGACCTATCGCCCTGTGAAAACTTATCACACACTACAGCACACAGCCCAGTTCTCTGATTATTTTCCCGCCAACATCCAAGTCAAGATTATTCAATAAATAATCAGCAGCTTCAATATTAGGGGTGGGTGATAGTGCTAAATGTTGTAAAACATACATCGATACTGATAATTTTTATTAATAAAAGCGGATTCTGTTCAACTGTACTTTATCACCTGCATGTAAAAGTGACAGATGACTTAAAGTTTTTTTATAAACAAAATGAAAACATGTTTGTTGAGAACGATAAATTTAGAGAACAAAAAAAAGTTTGTGCAAATAACTAAAAAGCGCAACCTATTTGTTCTTTCCCGCTGCCTTCATGATGCGAGTGTAGTTCTGCTCTTTGATGAAATATAAATCGGTGCGGAAGAGAACAACTTCTTCTTGTCATCGATATTTTCTATCCGCCCACCTCTACAGCTCTGATATCCAAAACTACAAATGTTTATGACAGCAAAAGAAAGAAAGAAATCTATATAAAATAAACTGAATTGGTGAATGGCATAATTTACTAAATGCTGTATTTAGGAAGACTTGAAACTACAGACCGAGACAGAGGAAGCAGTCCTCAGTTATTTTCTATTTTTAACGAAAAAAACACGGCTCATAATTTGGGATTTGTGATAACGATGTTATGAAGCGAGAAATTAGAAGTTGTAATCGAGCGCAGCATCCTGATGAAGTGAGAGCATCATCAGTCGTCTTTTGGAAACTATCCCGAATTAATACAAGTTTAGAAAAGACAAACCGTCTCATCTGATTTTACGCTACATCAAGTAATCTGTCTTATTACAGTATTACATGAATTTATTCCACACATTTTACCTCAACAGGGGGCGACTCCTCTGGTTGTATAGAAGTAAATGCTTCATGTGTTAAATCATTTGCTCTAGTGACCCCCAGAGGTGGACTCCTCTGGTTGTATAGAAGTATATGCTTCATGTGTTAAATCTACATTCTCTCTCCTGACCACCAGGGGTAGACTCCTCTGGTTGTATAGAAGTATATGCTTCATGTGTTAAAGCTGCATTCTCTCTCCTGACCACCAGGGGTAGACTCCTCTGGTTGTATAGAAGTATATGCTTCATGTGTTAAAGCTGCATTCGCTCTAGTGACCACCAGGGGGTGACTACTCTGGTTGTATAGAAGTATATGCTTCACTCCTGTTTTTTTGTCTTAATTCACAATTCATGGCATGTCGGTCCTGCTTAACCAACTGAAGAAATAGACAGTTTGTTCTGCGATGAATTTAGGCGTCTCGCCGAAGTCCGAGACGACCACAAGGAGGGACACTCGGAAACGGTGACTCACTTGAAGTTGTTGTTGTTGGCCGAGGGGAGTTTCTCACAGGCATTCAGGAGAGCCTGCAGCCTCTTGTCTTGATCGAGAATGCTGCAGGACGACGGACACAAGAAGATAAACAGAGGTTGAACGTCATACGATAAACTTCATCACTGATCGGGCGCCGACGTGGGGAAGTGGAACGATACGGACTTGGAGGCCTGAATCCAGTCGTCGTAGAGCTCGTACGTCATTAGCGGCTCGGGCAGCTCCCGCAGATAGGACTTCAGAGCTCCTGGGGAGGACAGAATCGAGAGATTAGTGCATGTGTATGTGTGTGTGTGTGTGTGTGTGTGTGTGTGTCTGTGTGTGTGTGTGTATAGCAAACAACAATGTATTTATAATGAAGATGTGCCTGAATGAGTTCTCGTGTCTCAGACCCGACAACTCAGAAAAAAAAGCAACAGCTGACCCGTCTTCTTCTTCTCTGGTCTGCTGCGTTCATTTCCCCCGAGGAGTGTGTGGGACGGATGACAAACAACAACAACGTCTGGGCATCCCTCACTGTTAGACAGCTTGTGTGTGTGTGTGTGTGTGTGTGTGTGTGTGTGTGTGTGGGCGTGTGTGTGTGTGGGTGTGTGTGGGTGTGTGTGTGTGACATGTTGTCTCTTAAATAAACACATTCAATTCTTATTTATAAAGAACAATCCTGCTACCTTTGATTGATGCTGATGAAAGAAAGGGGTTGTATAGAAGTCAATGCTTCATGAGTTAAAGCTGTATTATCTCTACCGACTATCAGGGAGTGATTCCTCTGGTTGTATAGAAGTCTATGCTTTACGGTTTTTTTATGTTTTTAAGCTGCATTATCTCTCCTCACCACCAGGGGGCGACTCCTCTGGTTATATATAAGTCTATATAATGACTCTACCCTTGATGTATTCCCTCAGTAAACATTGTAAACCTTTCTGTTCACTGGTGGGATTTTTTAAAATTAAGTTCAGTTCAGTTGAATATTCTTCCCTGCTGCTAGTTGTTGGCTCTTTTTATAATCTCTAAAAATGTCTTAACTTTTCTGGATCTACGTTAAATATTTATAGCTTGATATTTTAGCCGTCAGGTTTCCGTCTGACAGCCGCGCTACGCAGCCGTCGGCTCCAGTGAAGACGAGCAGCCTCCTCACAAGAGATCAATAGCAGCACCGTGAAAGCTTGTCTTCCTTTTGTCGTCTGTTGAGTGCTGGTTTTTCTTTTTTCTTTTTTGCTTCAGAAGATGAAGAATCAGTCTGACACTAATCCCAGTTATATTTGAAATGTATCTCCAGACATTTTTTGGGCTGATAGTTTATTGAATATCTCGAAAAGAAAGAAATAGAAAACATTTGAGCTTTTTTATTGCCGTGAGCTGAATCCTTATTGGTCCTTAAAAAATAATATAAAGATAATTGGTCTTATCTGGCTTTTAAATTAACCTTTTCAGAGGTTGACGAAACGACGGCTGCAGAAACAGTTTAGTTCAGTCGATAAAAAAACATAAAACTAAATATTAGAGGCTTTTCTGGCGGGGGAAGCGAAGTCGACGGAGCAGGAAAGAAGATTCCTAACGAGGAACTGGAGCCGACTCATAAATCTGCCGCTGTACGGACCGGACAGTTTCTCATTCTAGACGACGGATGGGTGGAGGGAAGTGTGTGTGTGTGTGTGTGTGTATGTGTGTGTGTGTGTGTGTGTGTATGTTTGTGTGTGGGGGGGGTACCTGCGATGGCGTGAGGGTCTGCAGAGTACTCCTGAACATCCAACACGCCGCAGTCCAAAGACGCCTTCAGCTTCTTCAGTTTGGAGGCCGACGGAGCGACTCTGAACAAACCCTGAGACACGAAACACGAAGAGCAGTGTGTCTTCATTAATGTGTACAATTCATGCGACTTTCTGCTCTCAGAGGTACATATTATACTTTCTACATCTCAGAAGTTCATGTTGTATGTGTATGTGTCCTATAGAAGTAGGAATCGATTCATTTAAAATGTCAAAGGGAGCTCCCGGAAACCCTTTGAATTGTTGTAATGAATGAATTTTAAAGAAATCTTCCTCCGCATCACACCGCATCATTATCCATAATGCTCTACAAACATCACATTAAGCCTAATGACTGCAGAATGGAAATGAAGCTATTCATAATGATATATTTGCCTTTTACTCTCATAAACAAAAACATTTACCTTCCCCTCAATGTGTCTCCATCAAACAATCATTACATTGTGAGCTATTTAGACTGCACCGCTCACTGACTTCATAACATCACAACATTAAGTATTAATTAAACATCTTTGTTTTGTTGGGGGAAACAAAATGTAGCTAGAACCTGGATAGATTTCTGCAAAGTTTCTCACCATTAGATGTGAGTGTGTGTGTTTGTGTGTTTGTGTGTGTGTGTGTGTGTGTGTGTGTGTGTGTGTGTGTGTGTGTGTGTGTGTGTGTGTGTGTGTGTGTGTGTGTGGCCTGACCTCCTCCTGCATGCCACACTCCAGCAGCATGGTGACACAGGCCTCGATGGGGAAGGCAATATCTCTCCCGCTGAGCGCTAAGTGCTCCTCTAATGGCTTCCCGTAGCACGGCTTCTCCACCCAGGTCTCTGTAACACACACACACACACACACACACACACACACACAGACAAAATAAAGTGGCAGCTGAGGATGCTCAACGTTTCCTCTCCAACACAAAAAGGAAGTGTATTTTCTGGAGGGCATAAGGTGCTTTAACTTACAAAAGCAAAACCATTGTCTGGCTAATACTAATAATAATATATATATATATATATATATATATATATATATATCCCTGTTACCTTCAAAGTCAATAAGCCTATATTAGCTCGTATTGATATTCAGGTTGGTTTAATAAAGGTTGGTGTCTGTAACAGCTGATCTTAGTGTTGACGCTGTCATTTATATCAGTTAAATTCCCCAAATGCTGCAGCAGAGTCTGTGAGTGATGAGTGTGTGTCGGTCTGAACCTCACCCTGGTGAGCTTTGATCTGGGGCAGCACATTCTGCAGCAGCTCCAACGACTTCCTGTGGTATTCTGCCTGGACTTCGATGAGCTGGGGAGAGAAGAGAGAGTCGGTGAACGCGTCTGCTCCCTCAGCAAAGCCCATCGGGGGAAACGGCGTACTCACCGTCTGGAAGTAGCTCGCATAGTCGATTTCTTTGGCCACAAAACTGTACATGTCTGCTGATAACTGATCCTGGAGAAGTCAAAACAAAACACAAACAACAACAACAACAACATAAAAGGTCATCAAAAACTAAATGTGTGGGAAGGACTTTTTTTCAACGCAGACATTTAGGATCACTCTGACGATGCGGCGAGCTCTCGGGTTGGGCTCCTAGTGTAGCGGAGCCTTCGGTAGCATTGCTAGTTATTAGCTGTGAGTTTCCTGACATAAGAAGATAGCATGAAAGATCAAAGCGGTTTTTGATTTAATTTAAAATATTGTATTTTCCAAATGAATAGAATAGAGAATTAGAAAATAGCTACAATCCCTTTTAAATGTATTGTTTTACTTTCTTTTTTAAAGGAAGTTTTATTTAGCATTTGGATGTGAAACTAAATTTAAAACACTATATTAGAAAGTGTGTTTCTTTGGAGAATATTTAAAATCTGTGAATATTATTGTAATACTCCTTGTGTGTACATGTACTTTGTTCCCACTGTGACAGGGCACATATAGAGACGTATACGTCTTCTTTTGTTATATCTGTTACATATTCAGTCTGTCTTCCAAATTCTAAAAAGCTGAATTGGAACAGTTGAAAGTCTAACAAACAGTTTTAATGAGTTTTATTCAGTTTCTGTTTGAGTTTGAGTAGAGTTTGTTGTTTTATAACGATCCAGCAAGATAAGATTAACGCTTTTTGTTAATGGAGTCCGGCGGCTTCGAGAAGAGCAATTATCTATAAATAAATAAATATATATATAAATATATATATATATATATATATATATATATATATATATATATATATATAAATATATATTATATATATATATATATATATATATATATATGCTCTTCTCGAAATCACGTAGAGACTAAACCAAGACAGTGTGGATGAGTGTCATCTCGTTGTCTGTCGAGTGTGAATGATCATGAATGAATGAATGAATGAAATATACTTTATTAATCCCCAAGGGGAAATTTGAAAAATCAGCGAGGTGACATCCCTGTTTGTGTCAATGGGGTCTGGGGGCTTTGAGGAGCACGTTCTACACTTAATTCCTAATAACTAGTTAATTGACTGAGAATGAAGGAGATCACTTACTCTACAGATCTCCATGCGGTTGGCGGCCTCCTCCATCTCCTCCCGGTGGTGGTCGGCCTTCGCTCCGGATGGCTGCAGGTTGCCGGAGAGTCCTGAAGACTTGGTGGACTGATAGAACCTGAGAACATTAACATCGTTCATTGGTACCAACAACCGACCGGGAAAATACTCCCCTGCATTCTAAAACCAGTAAAAGTATCAAAGTATTATCAGCAAAAAGTCGAAGTGTTCTCTAAAAAATATGTTATTTTTTTAGCTTAGTGACGATGTATTTTCCAGCTGATCCAAGAAGTTTCTTTAAAGAGGTTATTTATCTAAAGGGGGAGGCTTGTTCTCACCTCATAATAGAAAGAAAACATTATCCTCCCTCTGAGATGTAGTCCAGTACAAAATACAATATGTACCTTTAAGATGTAGAACAATGAAAAGTACAATATGTACCTCTGAGATGTAGTGCAGGAGGAGTATAAAGTAGCAGAAAATGGAAATACCCAAGTGAAGTACAAGTACCTTGACTTTGTACTTAAGTAAACAAAACCAAGACATTTTATTTGCCTTCAGCAGTTGAAGACTTTAGTTTCAACTGCGCCGTCTCCATCTAACACTCCACTGTCTCTTTGAATATAAATGTACTTGTCTTCCTCTCTAACTCAGCCCCTCGTCCTCCCTCTCTGTCTGACTCGAGTCTCCGGTGGAGATAATGTGCTGCTCTGTCAGAAGAGCTCAGCAGGATGATGGAAAGAACTGTCTCAGATCTGGGTCACACAAAAACATTTATAAAAAAACCTGACTGACTGAACTACAGTGAAGGAAAATCACATTTCTCTCCGTAAATCAGCACAAAGACTGATTCTGGTTGGACGTTTTCTCGTGTCTAAAGTTTAAATAAATAAATGATTTGACATTAAAAGAGGATGAAAGTTTGTCAGCTTTCAAGCCGGAATGGCCGCTCTTTGCATCTATGACTAATGATTATATCATTAAAGCTGCCCGGTGGAGTTCTTGCTCACACTTTCATAATGAAGCCCATTTTTACCTCTGAGATGTAGAATAAAAAATACAAAATGTACCTCTAAGATGTAGAATAAAAAATACAATATGTACCTCTGAGATGTATAATAAAAAATACAATATGTACCTCTGAGATGAAGTGGAATAAAATAATTTGTCATTTTAGAGGCAACAATTAAAAACAACGTTGAAATTCTGCAGAACACATTCAGTAATCACTGAGGCTCATCATTAACAGTTACAATACGATGTCATTAATATGATGTCGTTGAAGGTGTTCCATATTGTGGGCTACGTTACGACATTAAAACCCACTTCTGCTGGGGCGACACATTGAGGGGAGTGACGTAGGCTCACCGCGTGCGGGCGGAGTCCATGTCCAGCACCAGCTTCGCTAGATGCTTCCTCTGTTTCTGGATGTTTGGGATCTCCACCTGAGAGGACGCAGCAGAGAGGGCCGTTGTGTTGTCATGAAGATTAGCTACTTAAAGGTACAGTACACAGTTCCAGAGAATATTTAATGGTCTCAAAACCACTATTTCCCCAAAATGTTCTGCCTATTTCTGCAATGATTTATTTGTCTTTATTTGACATAATATAAATAAGTCCTGTATTTTTTTAATATTAATAATAAAAATAATATAAATAAGTCCTGTATTTCTTTAATATATAATATATTAATAATACAAATATAAATAAGTCCTGTATTTTTTTAATATTAATAATACAAATTATATAAATAAGTCCTGTATTTCTTTAATATATATAATATTAAAAATAAAAATAATTGTTTTAAATGTACTTTTGAATGGAAAGCTGCATCAATAATCTGAGGGTTATTTTGACTGAAAGGCAACTTCATGATGGGGAGACATTTTGGGTGAATAGGGTAAACAAAGAAGAAACATTATATACCATCATGAAACTTCCCCAGTTGATTATATTAAGACAATTATTTATTGTCTTACAAATTTTCTGAACTGTGGTTTAAATATGCAAATGAGGCATTACATTGTTAAATACGTGCACATTTTCCTACATTTCCCTAACAGAAAAGGTGAACATTGAATAAAACCAGGTTAAATATTATTATTTCATTTTGTTGACATGTTAGATTAAACGTTTTTTACAGCGGAGATTACACATATCTCTTTGTATCACTCCATAAAATACTGTAAACAGTTTTTTTTCAGGTCACACATGATATGTGAACAAACCGCTCAACAGAAACCTTCAGACTTTCCAGAGGAATGAAAGAGTAACGTCTGGTGGATGTGAAAGCTGCTGAAGTGGAGAACCCTAGAGTCTTTATGAAGATGTCTGTTTATATATGTGTCAGGAGGACTCGTGTATTCATTCCTCATTGATCATATGAACACAATGTGACTCGAGTCCGTTGGCGACTCAGCGGTGGCTTCCCGTACCTCCGCCAGGTTGTACAGCGGCTCCACGACGTCCCTCTCGATGGTGAGCTCGAACAGCATGAGCTCGTGGGCCATCTTGTCCTGCGTGTCGCCGCACAGCTTCAGCATCTTCCTGCAGCGGGGAGACAGCGAGCCGAGGAGACAGCGGGGACACGGAGGACCATCAGAGGGCCGTCAGAGGACCCTCAGAGGACCCTCAGAGGACCCTCAGAGGACCGTCAGAGGACCCTCAGAGGACCGTCAGAGGACCCTCAGAGGACCGTCAGAGGACCGTCAGAGGACCCTCAGAGGACCCTCGGAGGACAGTGGACACCACGATGAACCGCCATGCATTCATCAGTAAATGCACCAAGGTGGCGTAACACGGAGGAGGAGAGAGGGAGTAGGTAAGAGGGAAGATGGAATAGGGAGTAGGTGAGAGGGGGGAGGTAAGAGGGAAGATGGGATAGGGAGGAGGTGAGAGGGGGAAAGGAGAGAGGGAGGAGGAGAGAGGGAGGAGAGAGGGGAAGGACAGAGGGGGAGGAGAGAGGAGGTGAGACTGAGGATGGGAGAGGGAGAAGGAGAGAGGAGAGGGGGGGAGGATGGGAGAGGGAGGAGGTGAGAGGGGTGAGGACAGAAGTAGGAGGAGAGAGGGGGAGCAGAGAGGGAGGAGGCGAGAGGGGGGGAAAGGAGAGAGGAAGGAGGAGAGGGGGAGGCGGCCTGTAGAATGAGACCTGACTTTCCGCTCTTCTCCTTCATGGGAGAGAGAAACTGCTGTGTGTGTGTGTGTGTGTGTGTGTGTGTGTGTGTGTGTGTGTGTGTGTGTTGGGCTCACCCAAGTAGAGACTCGTCCCCGAGCACCACCGCCCCCTCCACCATACATTGTGCTAGAGTTGTGAGAGGAAGCTTCTTCTGCACAAACACAAACACACAAACACACACACACACACACAAACACACACACACACCGACAGACAAGACACGGGTCAGTTTGACGAATGTGTCGATACGAACACACGTGTTGCAACACACGCACAAAAGCTGCAGCACTACATCATCCTCTCGTTCAAACGTTTTCCATCGTTCTGCTGGAGGAGACACTTTGTAACCAAGAGCTTCTTAAAGTCTCTGAGGAACTTCACTGGGTGGATTTTGTGGAGAAAATTGGAGTCTCAGCTGAAGGAGGTTCTGGTTCTCCTATTCCTCCCTTCCCTCTAGAGTCTAGTCTAGAGAATATGGGTCTGTCCACGGTGGACTGGTCTCTTCTGGATCTGGGTCTGTCCACGGTGGACTGGTCTCTTCTGGATCTGGGTCTGTCCACGGTGGACTGGTCTCTTCTGGATCTGGGTCTGTCCACGGTGGACTGGTCTCTTCTGGAGTCTGAGCTGAAGGAGGTTCTGATGAACCTGCATGATGTCATCTGGTTTCACCAGAATCCTATGAGGAGCTTTTTAGAAGAACTCTATAGAACCAGCCCCTCTTCTCTCTGGTGGTCTGTGTACTGATGGAGGTCTACAGAGGACCAGGACTACACTGAGACCGGTTCAGGACCGGCTGAAAGTTCCTCACAGTAACTTTAAGTTTGTCGTCCTCACTTTCTCTTGAACGCTAACAGTCGACCTCGTCAGTAAAATGTAGTTCGGGTTGGATCCTCACCGAGGGCGAGCGGACCGACCTCTTGTCCACGTCCACGCCCTGCTGGCCCTGCAGGCAGCCCGTCAGCTTCTTGTGTGTGCTGTGGGACACCTGCTTCACCAGCTCCAGGCGCTTCTCCACCTGAGAGGGACAGAAACCACAGAAGAAGACAGACAGCGAGTGACTTTCAGGAACAAGCCGCCGCGTGACACCTGTACGGTCTACACCTGTCGCTCTTCAGGGCCTCTCGTTTCGTTGTTTCACCGACTCGGCTGAACCGATGCGGCGCCGCTAATCAGATCAATTACAGCCCCGAGTCAATCAGGGGACTCGGCCTCTCAGAGAGGCTCGATTAACAACACTCATTAGCGGCACCTGAAGGCATCAGAGAGGCCATTTATGAACAGTAATTTAATGCACGCTGAATACACACACACACACACATACAAACACACACATATACACACACACACAAACACACACACACACACATACACATACACGTACACACACATACCTGTAGTAGGTCGTCACTTAACACTTCAGTTTTTTCAGCCCTGGAAGAGAAGAGAAGGAAAAAAAAGGAGACTCTTAGGGGTGGACACATGTAATTGAGCAACACACACACACACACACACACACACACACAACACATGTATATGAATGGATTCTTTATGGAGATTAAATTAATGGATGAGTTGACAAAATGATGTTACAAATATATTACATTTAATAAAAAATCTGTAGGGAAAGACTCAATATACAAGTTTACCTGCAGTTTCACTGACTCAGGTTCAATCAAATTAAATTCAGTTTATCTTATAAAGCCCAATATCACAAATTATAAATTTGCCTGAGGCCTTTACCGTCTGTACACAGACGACGTCCCAGGGGTGTTCCACACTAACAATCACACCTTTTACAAGAGAGAGACACATATAATAGAAAGCTAAAGGAGAGATCCGTGAACAGAGCCAGAAGAGACGGGCCTGATCTGATGGTTCTCAGGTGACTCCACTAAGTTTTTCCGTTGAGGCAAATTTGTCAAAACTAAATGAAGTACTTTACATCAACGTGTGATCACATTGTTTAAACGCCTCCACGGCCGACAGCCAGAGCTCAGAGAGAACGTTAGACGCTCCACGTGAGGGGGAACCTCCCGGAAAACAACGCAGAGCAGCATGATCCCTGCACCGCGGGCGAGGCCCCGAAGCCCCGAGGCTCTGGAGGAACTCGTGAGAGCAGCTCAGACAAGGTGAACACACACTTTAGAAGAGTCACGCCATTTAATCAGCAGCGCTTTAAAGCTACATGCTACACGCTACATGCAGTTACATCAGGGAAGGTGAGGACATCAAAAGTGTTGTGAGGAGAGAGGGAGGAGGAGAGAGGGGTAGGAGAAGGAGAGAGGGGGAGGAGAGAGTGAGGGGAGAGAGGGAGGAGGGAGTGGGAGGACAGAGGGAGGAGGAAAGAGGGGGAGGAGAGAGGGAGGAAGAGGAGAGAGGGAGGAGGAGAGAGGAGGAGGAGGAGAGAGGGCGGAGGCGAGACGAGGGGCTAGAGAGGGGGAGAGAGAGGAGGAGAGAAGGGGGAGGAGGAGGAGGAGAGAGGGAGGAAGAGAAAGGGAAGGAGAGAGGGAGGAAGGGAGAGGGAGAGGACAGAGGGAGGAGAGGGGGAGGAGAGAAGGAGGAGAGAGGGAGGAGGAACCCAACAGCCGCAGCTTTCTGTCTGTTACTGTCATCAGAGGCTGCAGAGGAGCAGCTGGACATTATTGCAAAATAGACACAACAGCAATAAGAGGAAAGAGAATAATACGTTTAAATAAATTCAGTCGACAACGATAAATACAAGAGTTCAGATGTAAAGTGTAGAAGACGTGACAGCTGTTTGAGAAGTGGTGGAGCGACATCACGACACCGTCACAGGTGGGCTGGATCGATAGAAGGGGATTGTATCACATCCACGTGTGTGTGTTTGTGTGTGGGTGTGTTTGTGTGTGAGTGTGTGTGTGTCTGTGTCTGTGTGGCTTCTGTAGAACGACAGTCACAGCGGCTTTGTCTCCGCATATTGATTTAACCTCATTTATTTTTCGACCCAAAATAAAAACACACAGGCATTTTCTCTCCCTTTCCCTTTCTCTCTCTCTCTCTTTCACTCTCTCTCTCTCTCTCTCTCTCTCTGAGCAGGTTAGCAGTTTTTCAACACGAGCAAAAACAACAAAAAGGTGCTCACAATGCAAAAGATAGTTTCCAATTGTCTTTCTTCTGTGAAAGCTGTTTAGATTGCAGACAGGTTCTCTCTCTCTCTCTCTCTCTCTCACTCTCAATCTCACTCTCACTCTAACTCTCACTCTCACACACACACACACACACACACACACACACACACAAGGAAAAACAAGGCAAAACTAACTGCTGCCAGACTTAATCTCGACCTCACAGTCACGTGTGTCCTGCAGGACAGAGGCTTCAAATGCGTCGGGTTTGAACTGCCATGTCCTCAATTACCAGCAGGAGGCAAGAGTCGATAATCCTCTGACCACAGAGTCCCTCCAGAGGGGAACGACTGTGACACTCACTGTGTTCTGGAGCTGCAGCATAATGTACTGCAGTGCTGCTGCACAATGGCTTTCTGTAAAAGAAAAACTTTTGAATAAAAACTGCTGAATACTGGACAAAGTGTGTATCCAGGGAACATCAGAGGTTGAGAGAACACATGAACCACTGGGCTCAATGCTCTGATGCAAACAGACATAAACATATCAAACTAGAGGCTTCCAATGCAGATTCATTTCTGCCAACTCTGGAAAATGTTTCTTTAAAAAAGAAAGAAAGTGAATCCTGCCCGCCGCTGCAGAGTCTCTGCATATCTGCACGTGACAGGAGAGAAGAGAAGGTCAGGTGTTGGTGCTGTGGTGCTGACGTTCTCCCACCCGGGGGACTCGGTGCTCGTAACGCGGCGTGACGGGAGGTCACAGCTGAGGAAGGGAGAGGCTGAACGGCACATGGTTCGTATTTTGGAAAGAAAGAGAAGAAGATTGAAGTCACGGGGGAAGGGGAAAGGGAGAAGGCTCGCGGGACACTGAATGGTCGCCTTTGCCTCAGGAAAGAGATTAAAAGGCTTTTAGTTTGAAGGTCCTCCATTTTTTTCCCGACATGCTCCTCTCTCTGCGGCCTTTTTGTTAATTGTCTGACACATCAAGGACGCCACAGCGGCCCGAATCAAAGCCTCAGAGTCAGGGCTTTGCTGCAGCATCAGCTTCTGTCGTCAGAGCCGGGATTCCCACTGGCCTAGTGAGAAGGGAGGGGGAGGAGGGAGGAGGGAGGGGAGGGGGGGGGGAGGCAATAGACGATAATGGACGTGTAAAAAGGTTTTAATCTGAAAAATCCTTAAAGAGATTTAGAAAAGCAGCCGGAATAGGGTGAGAATACAGATTTGTTCTCCTTGTAAAATGACTCAGCTCTCCTTTTGTTTTTCCTTTTCCTCGGGCCAAACGTGTTGGCCCAGTACCAGAAACATGGAAAAAAGGGTTCAAAGACTACTTCCTCTTTTTTTTTTCAACCAAAGACTGGAAAGACTGGCCGTGGTTTGTGAGGACGGCACACACTCCGCTGTGGTTACTGCACCGATGGCTTCAAAAGTCATGAGTAGACACACATCGTGTGTGTAACGATTCAAACGGGATCCGAAATATATTCGTCTCCGGTCGTTCGTATTTACGTCTAAAATAAGGTCGCGTGGCGGTCAACCCGAGTGGGCGGAGCTTCGTCTCTCTGTGATTACCGACTGCGACAGGCCACACTTCACTCAGTTGACCGAGAAACCACTCGGCAATCATAGTTTCGTGATGAGATTGATCCCACTTTCATATCTCTAGAGACGGGCAGCGGTTAGCTTAGCTTAGCACAAAGACTGGAAACAAGGGGAGACAGCTAGCCTACAGTTGTTATTCAGACAGTAAGAAGTAAAGGAGTATGAAGAAGGCCTCGGGACGGACAGATGCACATACGCACGCACACGGCCGAGCACGTGATCCCCTGCAGACGCACACCTGGAGCAGATGACACCACGACCTTCATGATATCCTTCATTAGCCGTGCAGCACAAAAACTGCTGCTGCTCAACGTGTAACCAGGTGAAAGATATGCACTAAACCCCAGTGAGCCCCGAAGGGTCAAAGGTCAACCACAACATGCTTTCTTGTTGTGATTTCACATTGTCTTGGTTACTTTAAGCTTTTCAAAAGGCAGTGATTTGGTTCCATTTAGTGGTTTGGTTACAGATTAAAACCGACTGGACGCCGCTCCGCTCACTCCTTCCTTTACGCCGCTCACCTCAGATAACAGAAATAGAAACTTTTATTAATATGGGGAACTGAGGTGGCTTTCAGTTTGGTTTGTCCGTTCTGGGCCACTGTACAAATATGGGGGTGCAACATGGCGGACTCCGCCTCCTCATGTCTAGATACGAGTCGCTAAGCTAATGAAAACAGAACAATAAATTGTTGTGGGTGATAACACAGTGACAAAAACATAGTTATGCCTACTATATTCAATGTCGGCTAATAAATAAAATGTGACGCACTGGCCCTTTAATAACAACAAATATCTCGACACCTTATTAAATTCCTTCCTACTTGAAGCTTGGCCATTAAAATATGATATAGTATATAAAATATAATCACAGGGACTAAATACCATGACATATTATTAGCTTATTTTTGTTGATGCATTCATGTGAAGAGAATCTATGTGACAGCTGGATTGATATTTACTGGGTCATTTCCTCGATAACAAAGTACATAATGTGTTGAGTACATGTAGTGAAGGGTAAACAACAATAGTGAAAGTAGTTTAAAATATTCTTGAGTAAATATTCAGAGACTCTACGGAGCATTGTAGCATCTTTCAGCTTAGCGTTTTGGTTTTACAGTGGACAACTTTACTCTGATTTTCTCATCCACTTTGATTCTGGTTGCAACAGTTTTCAGTGTAAAAGGAAGCGAAGAACAAGATTGTTCACGGACGCAAACAATCTCAAAAATATTCCTAGACGTGTCTTTAAAGTCGATTGTTCGGCCTCAAAGATCCTGGAGCAACGCATCACATCGGCTCCTGTGGGATCTTTAAAACAAAAAGACAAACGTCCAACAAGCGCGTGTCGATTTCCACTCCGATAACACGGATAATGGTCTTTTTAAAAATAAACTGAATTTGTTGGCGATATTACAGTTGAATGTGTGGAGAGAAACAATGAAAGCAAATAGTATACATTCTTGTATTTCCTCGGCTCTGGTGGACTCAACCTCTCTCTAACAAGTGGTAAATACTAAATATAAGAAAACTACAATGTGAATATCAGTTTAAGATATCAGCACTGGACCAAAAGATTCCTCACTGTGCACACGAGCAGCTAAAGACCCAACAAGTGATACTCAGGATCTATTAGATTAAAGAATAAGTAAACAACATTATGAAGAACAATATCAACTTTTGGTGCTTTTCGGTGAGAAACCCCAAAGTTATTTTATATATATATATATATGTATATATACACATAATATATATACATACACATAATATATATATACACATAATATATATATATATACACATAATATATACACAGAATATATATATATATACATATATATGTATATATATGTACACATTATATATATGTATATATACACATAATATATATATATATATATATATATATATATATATATATATATATATATATATGTATGTATACATTCTCCATCTCACAAATGTGTGTTAATACATGCAACATTTAGGTAATTAGTTATACTCCTATATTACTCTTCTCACAAGATACACTATATGCATTGTGGATTTTATTTTTGTCATTACTTTCCAAAAAGAGGAATTTCTTTTTAAACCCTGAGGAAATAAAACAACTCAAACTGTCTGTGGCTCGGAGATTTCACAGCTCTTGCTCCCGCTATTCAATTCTGCCCATTATATTCCTGCAAACCCGTCTGTCTGACACACGATCAATACAGCAGCACCGACATGCGGGTCTAGAGGAGCAGCAGGATGCGCTATCTCTGTCTGCCCCGTGTTTATTATACGTTTGAACAGGGCTGATGTATTAAATATGTATTTCAGTCCATTTCAAGGAGGGGGATAAGCTGCATGACGAGGGAGGAAAAATGGTTCAAGGACAGGAAAAAAATCAAGAGGAGAAATGTTCCAGGTGAATTCCTATTACCCAGCATGCTCCTCTCTCCCACCACTAACTGAGGGGAGGGGGGTGAGGTTGTGGTTGCCATGGAAGCAGGTGTTGCAGGCGGCGACGGAAAGGATGGATGGATCAAACGTGGAAAGAGGAGAAGAGGCGGAAAAAAAGTGGAGCCCTTCCTCGGAGGCGGCAGCCTGAGGTGCGACGCCGGTGGTCATTTGTCACGGTGCTGAAGAGGAGATCTGTATCTTCCTCATTTCTCTTTGCATGCACACACACACACACATGCACACACACGTGCACGTATTCAAGGTCATGTGCCGCTCCACTTCAGCGACGGGAATGAGAAATCCTCGAGCACCCCTGGAGGAGATACCGTCTCAGAAGAGCGGACATCTGTGCACATGTAATAAAGATAAGGTTCTCAGGTTCTCAAGTGTTTATTTTTGCCTTTGCACATAAAGGATATACAATATATTGGTTCAGACATTTTTTCTTCATAGCTAATCCTGAATAAGAAACACAGCACGCAGGACAACAAGCTTTCAAATAGCACAGAGCTGCATGTTGTTCATTGCAACAACTGAGCTGACCGAGGAACCATTGGCAACATGCCACATTCATAGTTTCATGATGAGATCGATCCCACTTTCATATCTCGAGAGACGGGCAGCGGTTAGCTTAGCTTAGCACAAAGACTGGAAACTGTTACACCCAGACCCTCTGGGTAGTTCTGTGTGCACTGTCTGTTTCCGTGCTGTTGTCTGTCACTCACCTTGTCTCTTGTTTCAGACTCCTCCCTCCTTGTGTGCCGCCCCACTGTGTGATTGCAGAACCCGCCCTCATCGTTTCCACCTGTGCCTCATTGCCCTGTGTATTTAGTTCTGTGTCAATCTCTTGTCTGTCTCAGTTCGTCTCTAATCGTTGCCCAGTAAAGTGTTTCTTGTTTCCTGAAATCTGACTTCCTCGTTCGTGTCTGCAATTGAGTCCTATTTCTTCGTGGCTTCCCGGCAGAAACAAGGGGAGACAGCTAGCCTACAGTTGTACGGTCAATGTTGTAGAGAAAAGAAAAAAGGTTTTAATAAGTCAACCCCAAAACCCTCCATATTGGGTTTTAGGTAAAATCCCATAAAGGGTTCTAGGTGGAACCGTTACAATAATGTTTTGACCAGCTGAAGAACCCCACCTGGTTCTAGTTAGCATCTGTATTTCTTGCCACCGCTTTAGGCTGAGCCAAGCTAGCTGTTTCCTGCTAGCTGTTTTCCTCCACTCGCAGTCTTTAAGCTAAGCTACGCTAATCAACAGCTAGCTGAATAATAAGATTAGATTAGATTCAACTTTTTTTGTCATTACACAACTACAAGTAGCTACAGAGCAATGAAATGCAGAATGATAAGAAATGGTTTCACATGATTTAGCATCTTTAAAGTGTTGTCGCCGCTGAAGAAGTCCACCAAGTTAACCTGGGAAAGAATATATATTACATTAACCATTTGTCGGGCGACAAACCATATATGGTAACTTCATTGATAATGATTTTCTACATAAAAAAAATATTTGTTTTATGTCACAACAGTAAAACAGTGTTGTTATGTCCTCTGATAGCACTCTAGTCTTGTCATTTGGGGTTTCAAAGTTCTTCAACGAGTGTCTTATAAAGGGTGAAAATGTCTTCATTTTGGGTTCTGATGAAAGAAATCAGAAGAAACAGTTCAGGACATTTTTTCACTAATTCACAGAACAGATCTGAACCCTGCAGCAAGGAAAATAAGTCTAATTTTAGATGCACCATAAAGACACATTTCCTCAATGAAGAGCAGCATTTAAAAAGAGGTTTAAATCATGTTCTGGGTTTTGTGGATGATTGAATTTCAGCGCAGTGTGTTGCATCTGACGAAGAAAATGGCAAAAAGAGGACTCGTAGATATTAAAACGTGTAATTCAACATGATTCAGAAACGAAAACACTCAACAACTGTTTCTTTTGTGAGTGGATCCACTCAGACTCTGAGACACACGACGACATTCAGCCTTGTGCTTTGTCCGGCGGACCACCTTGGGGCTGGTGTGCATGCAGAGCTGCATGGTGAGCAGCTTCAACACAAGATAACAAAAACACATCCTGGGGCGCGAGGCTTTCTGAATGCTGCTCATAGCCAAAAGTTTCTCTCTCTGTCCAGAGACTTTGCTATTTCTTCTCGAAGAGCACTAAAATCCCACGGCTTGATTCCCGGCTCGATACAATGAAATGGCCAGACTCATTCCAGATTCACCCAGAGTAACAAAACAGAAAAATACTAAATAAACCCACAGCAGGAGGCGGTGCACTCCTTTGAAGCCTCCGAAGACTCACTTCTCCACCTCCCGGGACTATGAAATAGCCCCAGAACACCAAAAGCTAAGCAATCTGTGTTTAATATTTCTAAAAACTCAGGTCTTATATAAATATTATATGGACCAAAAAAGGAACATCTTAAGAGAATAAATACAACTTGTAAAAACCACCATCACTGAAAAGAAAAAAGAGCTGAGAAAAGGTTCAAACTAAATTGTTACGATTTGACTTAATTTCCCCTTAAATGTTTAACTTCTGATCTCATTTCAAATGCTCTGCTTACAAATGAGATTGGATAAAAACAAGGCATTGACACATTTTGTTGTGTTATTAGCAGCGACAACTGAGGGAAACTACGACCTTTCACAATAAGACCGCAGAAAGATGCCTATTTTTATTATAGTTTTTATAATTTTGAGACAAATGTATAAGAAACATAACAACCACCACCCTGCAACTTATTTTATATAAGAAATAAATATATATTATTCTCTGTTTACCGCTGCTTTTAATTAAGTTGTTTCCTTCAATGCACTATTTTATTATATTTTATACCTGTATTATTATATGTCCGCTTGCTTTGAGTTTCTATTCTCCTGGCTCTTAAATGACCGATTTTTTATTGTACTTAAATTATCTTTGTATATGTGGCAGCTCTCCCCAGTTTGGCCTCGGCTGCTGGCTGGTTGACAATCAGTCAGCTGCTCTCACTGATTGGCAATCAGTCAGCAGCCGACGCTGCCGGTATAAAAGGGGCAGCAGAGCTGGAGAGAGGAGGGTGAGCAGACGCGTTGTGGTGCATTCTGCTCGTTGTGTATATTTGGAATAAAATCATGTCATCCAAAGCAACCTCATCGTGGCTATTGGCTGATCCTTGGTGCTGGGGGGGGAAACCCACGGGTGACGGCATGGGACTCGTCACAGTATTGTTTTTGCACTTTGTTTTATGTAAAGCACTTTGTTGGGAAGAAAACAAGCAAACAATGTTCTTAAATAACTTAAAATAAGTCCAATCAATTGGGCATTTAGTGAACTGAAAGTGAGAATGAAACAACAGTTAATTATAAAGTAAAAATATACTTAATATTATTAATAACAGTGTTTTCTATAAAGATGAAAATAAGATTACAAGTTATTAGGACTCAGCAGCTTGATTTGATGCTACATTTCTAAATGTAGCATCAATTTCTAAATGCTGATAATTAAAGTTCTTCTAGCCGAACAACTTCTAATTGTTATTTATTCCTAAACATATTAAACCAGCTGATCTGATGACGAAGAAATGACTTCTGATGAAGAGCTGAGATCAGTCTTTAAAGTTTTTTTAAAGAACGAGGACGGATTCAAGCTGCTCGGACTGAAACTTTAATGCTTCACGGTTTGATGGCATCAATATTTCAGTGCAGCTAAAAATACAGTCTTCAGTCAGAGTGTGTGTGTGTGTGGGGGGGGGGGGGGGTATAAGGGGGGGGGCGGGTCAGAGTGCTGCAACAAGTACCTTTGTCAGTCAATCCGCTGATCATCTTGTATATTCATTGATTCTTTGTTTCAGGTATGAATTCAACACCTTCGACCGTCTTCTTTCGTCTCACCAACGACCACAAAACCCAAAATATGAAGACATATCTTCTTGAAAAATCCCACAAATTATCAATTGATCATTAAAATAGTTATTTTTCTGTCAATCAAATCAATCGGAGAAGTAAGCTGAGGTGGAAGTACATGGACTCCAGAGCGTAGACTATTTAATTTAACACATTAATGCATCGATAACTATCCAATGAGATACTGAAGTCATTCTGCATGATGAGCACTTACAGTGTCTTATCAGTCTTTTTAAGTGTAACAAAGTATTTCTACACATTAGTATTGCTACTTTTACTTAAAGATCTGAATACTTCTTAAGTTTAGTAATGCTGGTGCAGCTTGTCCTCAGGAAATTAAACTTAAAAATCTAAGCCAAACTTTACAATGAAAATAAAGCATTTTGCTCTGAGCCAGCATGACACACAGACACAGACACACACACACATACACACACACACACACACACACCCATGATGCTCATGTGAGACCACAGTCACCAGCGTCTCCCTCGTGTCGACATGCGATCTGACCTCTTGACCTTGTTTTTGTGTCTTCACAGCTGCTCTGATGTCACACACACACACACACACACACAGACACTCACTTACACACACACACACACCACACATATTTTACGAGTGATTTTTCCTTCTCAGATTGTGTAATCTTAGTAATTGTTTGATGCCTGATCTTGATACTTTATTATGTATTTGAGGGCATGTTTCATCTTTATTATAGACAGATGACAGGAAGTGAGCAACACAGATAAGATCCTTTTATCTACTTGGAATATTTTTTAATTTAAGACCGTCAATCATACACCACAAGTAGTTTGAAAACAGCACATTTCTTTCCCTATTTACTGTCATTTTATTATTAGCTGACATATTACCCGATGGCCTCCAGCTCTATTGTGTGACTGCAGAGCATCAATTAGATTCCAAGACTCAGGGACCCACGTTGAGCCAATTAGCTCAGAGCTGCTGCTTTAAACGCAAACTGCCATGTTGACACATTCTTGCAGGTCCTGGAGAAAAAACTGAACATCTGGTGAAAGTGGCTGCCATGTTTATCCTCTCGCTCCTCAACAGGACTGGGCTCAGAGCCAGAGACCAGGTCGCACATGTTTTGTGAAAAAACGGTCGATGCTCTATTCTAAAAAAAATAAAAAATATAATGTTTTCATCTCCCACTTCTGTGTTCTTTGGTCTACGCATAAAACGTCTCGAGGAAAACAAACACACATGGCGATCTGGCGTGGAGGACGGCGGCCCGTTGCACCGGTCTCTGGAGGCGACTCTCCTGCCAACTTCTCATTACACACTCAGCAATTCCACAGGATGACTAATGGCTGTGAGGAGGGAGGCTCCCACAAGTCACAGAAACACACACAGAGAGGGGCGAGGAGCAAAAAAGTGTCTCTTCGTATTTGCGATGGCATTGCATCGACCGTGGTGCGTTGGAAACCGGTTGACCTCGCCGAGAAGCTCCTCAGCCAAGAGCTCCTCGGCCCGGTCGTTCCTGAACACTTCTGGGAGGAACATTTGGTCCAGAGGGTCGACCCCAGGTCCAGGACGGAAGGGCGTAGGTTTGATTCCGTCGGACAGCTGTTGTTGCTTATGTTTCATCCAACACGTAAACACTTTAAAAGCATTCTCCTCCAACTTTAAACATATTTTACATTTTATTATCAAGTGTTATTAACTTTTTAGGGGCATTTATTCGCCAACAGTAGGCTAATAAGTCAAAATAAATAAATAAGTAAGGACATTTCTGAGCAACTACATCAGAAATCACATCTTATGGTTCTTTTTGCATTTTTATTTTGATATTGGAGATTGAGACAGGAAAGGCAGCGTTTGAAAAATGGCGAGGGGGCGTGTCTCTGTCGTCCAAATATGCAGCACGCCAGTAGCGATTGACGTTTTAACGATTGTTATTATGATCGTTCAAAACTAACAGCAAACTTGTGACCCGTGAATCTCATGAAAGTTTGAATTTGTTCGAGGAAGAACGACTTTTAAGGTGCGAAAGTACAAATAAGCTGTAAAGCGTTCTTTTCCCTTATGACTCTTACAGCGACCAGCAGCAGCAATAGTTTTGAACATTTAATGCATCTTTGTTTTCCCCAAATATCCATGTGCATTGCAGAGATGCAGACCTGTTGCTCTTTGCCGATTGAGCAACAATTTCAAATACTATTGCTTGTAAAATCCTTTCAGAACATTGTGCAATATTAAAACCATACAGATGCTCTGACAGAATAACTAACCTCAGGAATGTTGTACATTTTGACACCAGAGAAAGTCAAATGTAGAAATAAACACAAAGGAGGGATTAAAGTAAGAGTGAACCGCATCTTGAACATATGTAACTGTCACACACACACACACCCACACACACACACCCACACAGAGCATATGTACGCATGCATTATGAGTTCACACATTCACGCACACACACACACACACACACACACACACGTGAGACTCCCACAGGAGGGAGGAGACAGCCGGCGTGAATCCAGGCATTACCGCAACACTGACGTCAAGTTTCACTGACGATCACTTTAATTAGCCGTTAAGCGTCTGTTTCCTGCTGGACGGAGTCACACTGAGGAGAGGAGCAGACATCTTTGATTACTAATACAACCTGTGACCCTTTCTCTCAAAAAGTGTTTCATTAATACGGATGATTCCCTTTTTGTTTTGAGTCTTATTTTAGTGTTGTACTGGTTCAGTGCAAGAAACAGGATTGAAGGGGCATGTTTTAAATACCCTCCTCTTTATCCTTTATATGGAGGTAATGTACCAAAGAGAGCTCCCAGCATGTTGAGATTGATCCCTGCACTGGAAAACATACAGCAGGTCACAGTCTTGTTGATAATATTACCAGTCCAGATGTCAACAATGAAACAGGGAACAACAGAAAAAAGACCTATGTCTTAAGCAACTGTGGAGTCTCCACTAAAGCTCATAACTCTGTCACATTTATATTAGAAAATGAGTATTTAAATATGTTGCAGTAACAATAACTTATTAATGTATCTACATGTTAAGAAGTTAAAGAGCTAAGCTCTTTAACTTCTTATTGTTAGGGTTTCTTAAAGGATTTTAAAATAACTATTTAATAGTACCTAATAGTGACATTTATTACTATCTGATTGCAATAACACTGAGTATATATATATATATATATATATATATATATATATATATATATATATATATATATATATATATATATATATATATATATATATATTTATTATAAGTATATATATAATAAATATATATATAAACCTTTATATATATAAATATATATATATATACATATATAATATCAGTATATATATATGTTATAAATATACATATATAAACCGTTATACATATATATATTATAAATACATATATATATATATATATATAAACCGTTATATATATACAATTTATACATGCATATATATTTTATAAATATATAAACATAATATAAACATTTATATATAGACCTTATA
The DNA here is from genome assembly GCA_036178185.1 of Liparis tanakae. Lineage (NCBI taxonomy): Eukaryota > Metazoa > Chordata > Actinopteri > Perciformes > Liparidae > Liparis > Liparis tanakae. The sequence continues at coordinate 8,638,164 of CM070105.1, forward strand.
TACATACATACATATGTATATATACAAACATGTATATAATATATATATATATAAGATATATATACACTTTATACATATATATGTATATATATATATATATATATATATATATATATATATATATATATATTATTATAAAGGTCACACTGAGAAATTCATTGAATGTGTGTATTGTATAAATAACCTCAAGCTTCTTGAAAACGTCCATCGTTACATAACAGCTTCTGCCCATGACGATGCTCGTCTCTGCACAGAGAAACAACGAGTCTGATCTACTGCAGAGAGTCATGTGTGGACTTCAGAACTGAGAAACACAGGAAGCACTGAGACTGAAGGAGAAACCCGTAAAATCAAGGATCTGGAGAAAAAAGCATCATGTGACTAAAGTCTGAGAGTGTGTCGTCTCGGCAAGTTACACCACCTCTATTTATAGATGTGTGGTGAGCTACACCGATACGTCTGTTTTCTGTAAACTGGTGTAGTTTTACATTGGGCCCGTGTTCCAGCTCCTACAAGCTAGTGGAGGTCTTAATGCTGCAGATATTAAGTTGAATAAAACAAATAAAAGACAATTAGTTGGTTTAGTATTTTGACATTAAATTAATTTGTAAGCATTTTTTTCCTCCTCTGGTTGTATAGAAGTCTATATAATGATTATTCTCTCTTGATGTATTCCCTCAGTAAACATTGTAAACATGAGTTTATGTCGTAGTCTTTAGTTTTACGTCTTCAGCATTATGTCATCATTTAGTACATTATGGATATGTTAGAGTCAAACAGACCATAGAGCAGTTTGTGCTTTAGGGCGGGGCTTACTGTGATTGACAGGTGGCTGCCAGAGACGTATACGCGGTCTACGTCCACTTTTTCTGTCCAGTCTGTGTTTTACGATGACTGATGTCAGAGTTAAACAACAACATAAACACAAAGCCAACATAAAGAACATTAACTACAAGTTATTGATCCTCTTCTATGAATGATGGCGTTCCTGTCATCAAATCCAAAATAGATCCATACGTTCTGACACACACACACACACACACACACACACACACACACACACACACACATTCTGCTGACGTGTATAAAAGCGGTCGTGGCGTTCAGCCTGGGATGTTTCCTCCTCGTGTGCATCTGGCAAATAGCCGCCTTGGGAGATCCTCTGAATGTCTGTCAGCACTTAGCCAAGGCGCTCTTTTATAGTAATACACGCACACACATATACACACACATATACATGCATATATATATATATATATATATATATATATATATATATATATATATATATATATATATATTGAGATACACACAGAGGCTCAGTGGCATGCTGTCACAAATGCACATGCTGC